>CM077167.1:32314523-32365613 GCA_039583875.1 Platanthera guangdongensis | reverse complement strand
GCGGCTAGAAAGAGACACAGAGGGGAAGAGGGCGCGCGGACTGAAAAGGCCGAGCGAACAGAAGAGAGGAGAAGAGCAGGTGACCGCGACCAAGATGCGGGTAAGAAAGAGACAACCCGCACGGTCAGGCAGATCACAGCAGCGGCTAGAAGGCGGTCAAAGGCACAGCGGGGAAGAAGTCGCGCAGACTGAGAAGCCGTAAGAGCGAACAGAAAAGAGGAGAAGAGCTGCGCGACCGCGACCAAGATGCGGGTGAGAAAGGAACAACTCGCACGGTCAGGCAGATCACAGCAGCAAACGCGCGAGTAGAGAGACAACACACACGCGGACAGGGGCAGACCGCAACGACTAGGAAGTCGGAGCGGCAGGAAAGAACAAGGAAGCGCGACGACAAGGAAACAGGTCGCGGCGACAAAGAGCAGTAGGAGAAGAGAACCAAGAAGAAGAAAGCCGCGCGAACAGGCAGCGGACAGAAACAAGCCGCGCGGATAGAAACAAGGCGCGCGGACAGTAGAGAAGGCAAGGCGCGAACAAGTCGCAGAACGCGAAAAACAAGCCGCGAATCAACAGAGAGCGCACAGAATCAGGAGGAAATGACCGTGTCTTGGAGAGTATACAAACAATGTGGGACTAAACATTTATAGTACTGAGCGGCTAGAAATAATGGAGACCGCATAGCCGCGCGGATAGGACAGATGGGTTAACCGCTCGGCAACTCCAGCAGGATAGAACAGGCCGCAGAGGTAGACCGATAGACCGCACGGTCTCCAGGCTCCAGAGAGACCGCCAGACCGCTCGGTCAACAAATCGCTGGATCAGACCGCTAAGCCGCCCGGTCTAATACTTCAACACTCCCCCTCAAGCTGGAGCATAGATATCAATCATGCCCAGCTTGTCACAAATGCGGAAGAAGGAAGTAGAAACCGGCTTGGTGAAGATATCTGCCAACTCCTTGTCAGAGGTGACAAAGGAGTACAAATCTGTTTCTTCAAATCTCCTCCCGAATGAAGTGACAGTCAACCTCTATATGCTTCGTTCTCTCATGGAAGACCGGATTTCTGGATATGTGTATAGCGGCTTGTTGTCACAGAACATAGGGAGAGGACAGTCATATACCTCGCCCAGGTCAAGCATGAGAGCCCGCAACCACTTTAACTCACACGTAGTTGACGCCATACTCCGGGTATTCTGCTTCGGCACATGGATTCTGGAAACAACAGACTGTTTCTTGCTCTTCCAACTCACGAGATTACCTCCAACAAAGGTACAAAAAACTGACGTGGATTTACGATCGCCTTTGTCGTCCGCGTAACTAGAATCTGAGTAGGCCTCAACCCTCAGATGACCATCTTCTGAAAGAGTAACCCTCTGCCCGTGCTGCTTTGATATACTCTAAAATCTTCAGGGCGGACTGAAGATGACACTCCCTGGGAGCTTGCATAAACTGACTGACCTTGCCTACAGCGTAGGCGATGTCGGGTCTAGTCACCGTGAGATAGATGAGTTTGCCTACCAAACGTCTGTACCGTGTGACATCAGATAGAAGAGGCGAATCATCCGTCCACGTTTTTTCTTCTCCAACAGCCATGGGAAAACGAGCTGGTTTGGCACCTGTCAAGCCTGCTTCTCGAAGAAGATCAAGGGCATACTTCCGTTGAGAGAGAACCAAGGAGTCAAGTTTCCGAGAGATTTCTATCCCCAAAAAGTATTTTGGGGAGCCCATATCCTTCGTGACCAAGTGCTGACGGAGGTGCTTTCTTCGTCAAGTCCACCCCATCTCGGTCATCGCCAGTAAGGAGAATATCATCCACATATATGGCCAAAACCACCAGTCCCGAGGCCGTTTTGCGAATGAACAGGAGTGATCGGCCGAACTCCTTTGAAAGCCGATGGTTGCCACAATACCACTGAATTTTTCGAACCATGCCCGAGGGCTCTGCTTTAGGCCATAAATGGCCTTCTTCAAATGACAGACACTGTCTCCCCCTGAGCAACATACCCAGGATGTTGCTCCATATAGACGTCCTCCTGAAGATCGCCATAGAGAAAGGCATTCTTCACATCAGCTGAGAAATAGCGCCCAAGCCCGGTTAACAGCTAACAGAAAAGAGAACCCGGATGGTGCTGAGGCGAGCAACGGAGAGAAGGTATCAAAGTAATCAACGCCATAAGTCTGAGTAAAGCCCTTGGCCACCAGCCGGGCTTTGTAGCGATCCACAGTGCCGTCGGGGCGAAACTTCATAACGAAGACCCAGCGACGCGCAACCACATCAGTACCCACGGGAGGAGGAAACCAGGGTCCAGGTACCCCGTTCAGTAAGAGTAGTCATCTCCTCATCCATGGCAGACTTCCAATGAGAGAGAGCCAGAGCCTCCTGGTAGGTACGGGGAGTAGAGGTAGCAGAGATAGTCAAGGCAAAAGACCTGGCGAGAAGGAGAAAGCTGATCATAAGAAACAACAGCCGTGAGCGGGTGTTGAGTACACGCCCGCACCCCTTTGCGAAGGGCAATGGGAACATCCAGGTCAACGGAGCGTCAGCGACCGGAGCGTCCGTGGCGGAGAAGGCTGGCCCGGGACTAGAGAGAGACGGCAGCGGAGAGGAGGGTGGAGGGTGGGTGGTGAGACGGACTGGGAAGGAGTGGGTGGAGGAGTAGACGAAGGTGGGAAAACGTGGAGAGGTGTGGAAGGAACGGAGATATCAGAAGGAAGAGAAGAGGAAGGAGAGAAATAGGAAGCTTTTCGAAAAAGGTCATATCGGCGGAGACAAACTGCTTGCGGAGAAGGGGGTCAAGCAGAATAGCCTTTTTGAGTGGTAGATTACCCCAAAAAGACACACTTGGTGGAACGGGGGGGAAAGCTTGTCGCGGGTAGCGGAGGGAGCGTGAACAAAGGCCGTACAGCCAAAGACACTGAGAGGAAGAGGAAAAGGTTCCTGGTGGGGGTAGAGAAGGGAGAAGGGAGTCTGGCCGTGGAGAACCGCGGAGGGAAGGCGATTGATGAGATAGCAGGAGATGCACAGCGTAGCCCCAGTAGGAGCGAGGGACGTGCATCTGCGTCATGAGAGTACGTGCAACATCAAGCAGGTGACGGTTTTTACGCTCCGCCACTCCATTCTGCTGGGAGGTGTTAACACAAGTCGTTTGATGAAGGAGGCCATGTTTGTGAAAGAACGCGGAGACTCATGAGTCAGATACTCCTTGGCATTATCAGAACGTAAGACTTTAATAGAAATAGCAAATTGAGTCTTAATCATAAAGTAAAATGATTGCCAAACAGAAATAGTTCAGAGCGATCTTTTAATAGATACACCCAGTACATCGAGTAAAATCATCGATAAAAGTGACAAAATAGGAACTGCCCCGACCAACTGTGAGGTTAGGAGCAGGACCCCATACATCAGAGTGAATAAGATCAAAAATGCGAGAGGAGCCACGGCCTTGCTTCGGTGGGAAGGAGGAGCGATGATGTTTGCCAAGCTGACACGCATCACAGTTGAGCGGAGAACTGGTAGATAAGGTGGGGCAGGTAAGTGGGGCAGAAGCTGACGAATAAGCCGAGGAGGAGGATGTCCAAGACGAAGATGCCACTGAAGGAGATCGGTAGAGGAGGAGTAGGCAGAGAGAGCGAAACATCGTCGAGGAAGTAGAGGCCGCGCCGCTCTCAGTCCCAGTAGCAATCGTCCGCTGGGTCCTCGGGTCCTGAAAAGAACAAGTAGTGGGAAGTGAATAAGACAGAGCACTGAAGTTGCCGGCATAAAGTAGTAACAGATAACAATTGCACGGGAACTTCGGGACATAGAGGGTATCCTCCAACAAAGCGATGGAGTGAGTTGAACCATGCCCGTCCCATGAACCGGAGACGGGGAACCATCCGCCACACGAACTGGGGGTAAGCGGTCATGGGTCTCAAGACGGAAGAAGCAATGAGGGTTGCTGGTGTAGGGATGTTTGTGAGATGGACGTGCTTACGCTAACGGCGGGTTACCCATCACAGAACATAGAACAAAATAAGAGAGTGCTCCGACCAAAGCGAACGAAAGGGGTCGGTTGGCTCCCAAAAATACGGGACTCGATACAACGTCCTTAGGACCTACTCTCCAACAAGCACACAACTCGCGCCTAGCCGGACTCGATACCACGACCTTAGGACCTACCTCTCCAACAAGCACACGTCTCACCGCACCTACACAAGCATCTATTCTTTTCACAATAAGCCGTCAATCGCAGCAAAAATATATTTAGGAGCGGCGGTAAACGATAAGGAGGGATCAAGAACAAGTTGAGATTAACTCCCTTGTTAGCACCAAAGCGTGCCCCAACTTGGAGAACAAGTCAAGGCTAGGCCTAGCTTGTACTCCAGCGGATCTTCCAATCCGAAAACAAGAGGGTCAATAACAACGTTCGATTCAGATTTGCAAGCGAAAATTACTTTAAAATCGTGGAAAAGACGGTTGAAAAACCTCCACAAAAATCTCACAGCAAGAAGCACAAAGATAGGGAAGAGATTACCCAACAAGAAGAAGATCACACAATATTTGTGGGAGAATCACTCTCTCCACGGTTCCACCGTTTCACACCGAAGGGGCTGCTTCCTTCTTCCACGGAGTCGCACCGAGAGAAGCCACGCCGAAGTCGCACCGAACGGGGATGGAGGAGGCAAGGCTAGGCTTCACACCCAAGGGGAAGGGGGCGGCTAGTGGAATCTCTCCATGGCCGAAATTCTCTAGGGGGAGTTTAGGTTTTTTTCTTCCAATCCCATAACTCATCATAATAGCTCCTTTAAATAGGAGTTACAAAAGAGATCCAACCGTCCATGATGGAGATGAAATCTCATCCATCCGGGCGGTTACATACACATAATAGCCTCCTTTAAATAGGAGTTACAAAAGAGATCCAACCGTCCATGATGGAGATGAAATCTCATCCATCCGGGCGGTTACATACACACCAAGGGTTTAATAGCACACCAACATAAAAATAAAAATAATACAAGCCAAATGTTTTAAGCAATTAAAATAAAACTAAGTAAAAGTATTAAGCAAGCTTTGCGCGCCGCGGACGGAGGTTGTATCGCAGCTTTCTGTTAGCGTCCGTGGCGTTGTCATGACGCCGCAAATCTTTAACTTGTTGCGCCGCAGCAACCGGGTCATCATCAGGAAGTGTTGGATGGGCCGCAGCAACCGGGTCATCATCAGGAAGTGTTGGAGGGGCCGCGCCATCAGTTGCCCGTCATATGATTGGTGGCACCGGAGTCAATCAGCCATTTACCTTGGGTAACGACGTGGGCACTACCTGATGTCGTGGCCACAGAGGCAGACGACCTAGAAGAGGCGGAGGCCGAAGGAGCATCACCGGAAGGGCGAAGATGAGGATGTTTCTGCCAGCAGCGGTCAACAGTATGACCAGTACGACTATAGTGAGAGTAGAAGAACCGGGAGGAACCCCGTCCGCCAGAGGAGCCACGGCCACTAGGGCCCCCCCGCTGAGCTTGGTGAGCAAAGGAGTCCTGGGAAGGGGGGGAGGCCAACAGAGGCCGCTGGAGGAGCGAAGTAACGGCGGCAATGCGAGCCGCAGTGGCATCCAAAGTAGGAGATTCCGCCTCACCCAAGATCTGCTGGCGGATCATATCATAAGAGTCGGGAAGACGAAGAAGATAACAAACAACCAGGAGTTCCTGGAAGTGTTTGTGCTTGTCGGCCAAGTCCGCGGAGAAGGGGCGATTCTGGAGGATTTCAGCCCCAAGAGCCTGAACCTGCTGATAAGCCGCAGCTGGTGACATGGAAGGGCGGGCGAAGAGGTCCGCATAGAGAGTATAAATGCGGGATGTCTGGCCCCCCTTAGAATAGAGAGCAGCGAGGTGAAGCCATGCGGCCTTGACCGTCTCATCATGGCGAATGACGGGAAGGCACTCATCAGAAAGGCTGTTGGCCAGCCAGGTGCGAACAAGAGCATCACTCGCATCCCAGTCATCAAACTCAGGAGAGGTGCGAGGAGGAGGGTCATCGGTGAGGTGATGACGCTTGTGTTGGAAACCACCCGTCACCACACATCTTCCCAAAACCCCGAGGTAATGGTAAGGGGGGACGGGGGTACATAAACACCAAGGACCACCCGCTGCAGGCAATGTGGGACTAATCCATCAACGGGATGGCGGGGATATTCCGCCACACGGGGGCCCACCGGGGTCAACACCCAGACCTGGAACGCGATGGGGAAGCCCAAATATGCAGTCCCACACACACCCAATCCCGCTGGACCTTTGTTCTCAACACACCCCCGCAGCGGGATGGCTTTGATATCATGTGGAAACCACCCGTCACCACACATCTTCCTAAAACCCCGAGGTAATGGTAAGGGGGGACGGGGGTACATAAACACCAAGGACCACCCGCTGCAGGCAATGTGGGACTAATCCATCCACGGGATGGCGGGGATATTCCGCCACACGGGGGCCCACCGGGGTCAACACCCAGACCTGGAACGCGATGGGGAAGCCCAAATATGCAGTCCCACACACACCCAATCCCGCTGGACCTTTGTTCTCAACATATATTATCTGGATGGTGATATTCATCTTAGCTAGTAGGATTTTGGCTTCGTCAAATAGGGGGAGATTGTTGGGTAATGTATCCACAATTACCCGGATTTGAGGAAGCCTCCTATCAAGCTAAGATGAATTCACAATGTATTTGATAAAACATTTTCAAGTTGTGCTTGCAGTTATTCCTCGCTAAGTGCACTCCAATGTCAGGGTGCAGTAGGTCAATATACACGGGTCTGCACGACGTAATCCCTCGTTGAGCAGATCAGTGTGTTGGCCTACGTGTACTCTCTCTAATGGAGTGTACTTATTTTCAAGTACAGGTCTGTGATACTGCCAGAGAAGACAAGGAGCAAGGATGGGTCAAAGAGCAGCTCATGGGTGGAAAGACGAAAAATCGTCTAAGTGTGAATCGACGAGAATCACCAAGTGATTCTCGCCGATTCGACGAGAATCACTGGTTGATTCTCGCCGTCTCTATCCGACTATATCATAGCGTGCGACTCTGGTGCTAAGTCATAATCGACGAGAATCACTAGTGATTCTCGCCGAATCGTCGAGAATCACTGGCTGATTCTCACCGTCTCTATCCGGCTAAATCAGAGTGTGCAAACAAAGTAAACATCGACGAGAATCACCTTTGATTCTCGCCGAATCGACGAGAATCACCTTTGATTCTCGTCGATTCGACGAGAATCACCTTCGATTCTCGCCGATTTTGACTTGGGCGATTTTCTAGAAACCGCTGGACCGGACCTTGCCGCTGGCACTGTTTTGAACCGGAATTAGGGTTTCCTCAGGTGGGACCCATAACGGTCAAAATGGAGTATTCTACCGTATAAATACACCTGTTTTATTGAACAGTAAAAAGGGAGACAAAAATTCAAAAAAGAAGCCGAGTCGCGACGTGACCTAGATCGCAACTTCTGCTCCGCCGCCGCCGTCGCCGCTCGTGCAAGTTGATCGCCGGTCTTGATCGTGGTTTCTTCCAGATCTCCCGTCGACAGAAGCTTAGCCAAGCATAGCGTCTCACGTGTCTAACAGGAGATCCTTTGTCTCTTGATTCGTTGATCGGGAAGACCTTTCCCGTCCGAATTGATCGAGACGATCGATCCTAGTGTGACCGTTGGAAGACCTTGCTAGCTTTGCTACGAAGTTTGAATCTCCAAAGTACAGCAGCCGCACACCGTTGTCGCCGCCGATCCCGAGAACCAAGCCGCCGCCCCTCTTACCGCCGCCGGTTTCGGGGAGATTCTCTCCAAGAGAGATCTAGGGTTGTGGACTCTTCGATTGTCATCGAACGAAGAGGGACACCTTAGTCTCCAAAGTAGTTTGTATTTCTTGTACATTCTAGTTCATTTTTGTTGTAAAGGAACGTTGGTTCCTAGTTGTAAGGGTTGAGTGCAACCCATGTTGTGGGAGTGTTGTCTCCTACGTGTGGAAGGGTTCCTTCCGATAGTGCAAGGATTGGATTTCAATCCTGTTGGTGAAGAGACCGAGTCGTCCCTTGTTGGGAGATAGGTCGAAGGGGGAAAGTGGATGTACCAAAATCGGGGAACCACTATAAATAGCTTGTGTACTCTATTTGGTGTGCTGTTCTATTTTCGTGTGCAGGTATAATTTTAATTCCGCAAAAAAGCTGCACGTCACCTATTCCCCCCCATAGGTGAAGCTAGTTGACACTAGGTGGACTTTCACTTGCCACCCTCAAAAGTTTCTCTCCTCTGCTTCCCCTTCGTGCATGCCTCACAGACCCTATGAGGAGGTGTGATCATAGGCAGCCCATCCACCATCTTGGAACCTGACAGCAGCTTCAGGCCTATGAACCCCCGATGGCCCATCCGATGGTGCAACAACCAAGCCTCCTCCTCTTCTTCTGTCCTCGCGAGACACGCCGTCTCCTTGACATCCATGCTCAGCGTAAAGAGACGATTCGTCGTCATCTTCTGTAACACCCCCACCTGTCACATGACATATAACGGTGGGTCCGGCCGGGGCCCCACGCCATAAAGCACAGACAAGCAAAGGAGTCACGTGTGGCAATCAAACTCTACTCGTGTCCTTAACTCATTCCATTCTAGCGCAGCATTTTTCTTGTTAACATGAACTCAAACCATAATGTCCACCCATATATAAATACCACATTTATATAAAAACACCAGGAATGTATACAACTCACACACCCTGGCCTTATGGCCTTACAAGTTCCTCTTTCACATCAATAAGTTCGTACATCGGCACGCAGGCCGGCCACACATGAAATCCAACCACGATTCTGCACATAGCCGAACTCCAGGCTAGCCAATCCACTTCTTCTTGCAAAACCGCAGCACCTACAATTTATCATCCAAACCAACACAGAAAACAAAGTAACGGTCAGCATTGCTGACCCGGCTGTGACCACCAACAACCCGCCTGTGGATGGAGAGGGGTTGGGGTGCTTGGGCTGCAGCCCGGTAGCATCGCCTAGAGCGGAGCCGTGACGCTGTCACGTTGGAACGGCTAGGGGTGTTACATCTTCACCCTCACAACTTCCTTTCCTTGAACATCCTTCATGGTTAGGGTGTCATCCCGCAATAAGATTCGGTAGCCCATTTCCATCATCTGCCCAAGACTTAAGATGTTACTCCTCAAGCCTGGCACGTAGAAGACATTCTTGATGTGCACCTCCTTCCCATTCAACATGACTGCCACTACTCCTTTTCCTTCAACTGAGATCTTTGAAGCGTCGCCGAAACCGACCTCACCACCATTTGGTTCAAGGCTCGTGAACAGCTCCTTCTCTCCGCACATATGGTTACTTGCTCCCGTGTCCAAGTACCACACTCCGTTCCTTCCACCTCCAGCCCCTTGTATGGTTAGGAACATTATCGGGCCGCCTCCCGTGTTACTAGCTTCTGCATAATGGTTGGCTTCTCCTCCCTTCCTTGGAGCCCAACAGTCGTAGCTCATATGCCCAAACTTGTTACAGTTGTAACATTGAATTTGGGACATATCGCCTCTTCCTCTTCCTTGACCTCTTCCTTGGTTTCTTCCTTGTCCTCTGCCTTGGCCTCTCCCTTGGACTCTTCCTCTTCCTCCTCCATCGTGTCTCCAACCCTGAGGTTGCTCTGCCTCCTTCTGGTTATACTGATTTCTTCTGAAGTCTCTTCCACCTCTTCCTCCTCTACCTCTTCCTTGGTAGCCTCGACCACGCTGGCCTCCTCTTCCTGAGCTCTCCCCAAAGTTCAGATGGGTCTGGAGTGCTTTCCCCAAGCCACTCGACTCCTCATCATCCTGCAACATGCGATACTCATGGGCTTGCAACGAGCCAACAAGCTCGTCTACCGCCATCTCGGTGAGATCCTTAGACTCCTGTATGGCTACTACCACGTGCCTGAACTTTTTGGACATAGATCGCAGGTGCTTCTCCATGAAACTGACATCATCAGTCACCTCTCTATTCCTCGTCATCTCGTCTGTGAGCATCCGCAGATGGGTCACATAGTCACCAACTCTCTCCGAGCTCTGCATCTTCAACACCTCATATTGAGCTCGAAGAGATTGCAGCTTCACTTTCTTTGCTTTGTCAACTCCCTGCATGGAGCGTTGCGGTATCTCCCATGCTTCTCTCGATGTCCCTGCATTAGAGATTTTCTCAAACGTTGCCTCATCAACTCCTTGGTACAATAGGAATAGGGCCTTCTTGTCCCGCTTCTTTGCTTCCCTCAATGCTGTCTTCTGAGCGTTAGTCAACGCTGCCTCCGCTTCAGCAGTAAGCACCTCGACTCCCTCTTCAACTATCTCCCATAACTCTTTGGAGGCGAGTAGCACTCACATTTGTATACTCCAATTCCCATAGTTGGTCTTTGTCAGCTTGGGTACCTGCCCCGACATTCCACATCCCATCTCCATCTCGTCAAGTCACTAACTCCTTCGAGCAACTTCCAAGGTTCGAAACCTCCCTCTGATACCACTTGTTGGAAACGTGTATGAGCTCTTACTCTCAATCCCAACTCCACGATCGATTCCACTTGACTCCAAACCACAAACACAAAACCTGCGAGACCGCCACAAACCGCGCGGGCTCTTCTTGCGAGATGGCTGCACGCGAGATCAACACCAAACCGCGAGCTGGCGCTGGCGAGAACTCCTCCTAGACTGCGAGACCGCCCTCTCAGGCGAGTAGGCCTCTTGCGAGATCAACCCTGCGAGCACACCAGCGAGACCTCCACGCGCGAGTACGCAAGCCGCAGCCTCTTCTTCTCGCGGCGAGATCTAAAACCCAGCAAGCCACGCTCCTCCCGCGAGTACAAGTCGCGAGCACCTCCTCGCGGCGAGTTCACCGAACCCAGCTAGAACACAAATCGCACGGCTATAACTTCAAACCGCCGGGACCAAAACCAACTCGCCGAGACCAAACAACGAGATCTCCCTGACCGGCGAGTACACCAACTTGCCCGGCTAGCTTCTCTACCCGCTCGGTAAGACTACTGCGCTGCAACGCTTCTCTTTCTCTCTCTAAGACAAGAACCAGAATTTGGGAGCTTCTCTCTCTATTTTCATCCAAAGAAAAATGTACGGGGGGGGGGGGGGGGGGGGGGGGCTTTATATAGGCAAACCAAAAAAAACAACCACCTTCTCTCTCCTATTTAAGGCATACTCTCTCTCTCCTATTAATTGCTCATACAAAATAATATTAAAAAATAAATGTTGACATAGTCAACCCACACTAAAATCCAACATTATTATGGTTTCTAAGATGTGTAGATTTTTTTTCTTGTTATTATTTCATAATAGTCTACTTGTGAAGCTTATATATATGTTATGTGGGCTGAAACTATAAAACTCCCCTCCTATCGTAAATTGAGCATGGCCAAGCTAGAACCGCCATCTTGTTATGAGACCAACACTCGGGTTAGTCATCACCACAAGACGTCGATGCTGTCGGCAACCTAATTCGTTGCAGGCCAACCATAAATCAAGAAGCTATCAAAAATAAATCGAAATTCACATCACATAGATATATGAGTAAATATGTCCACAAAATAAGAGAAATATAAGGACTTACGTCTACTACAAGTCCGAATATAAAGAGTACATCTCTCAAAATGAAATATTAATGTGGATTCTCTCAAAGACTCAAGTTAATTGTAGGAATCATCGTAGTATGCCACATCATCTCATCAAGTCCTGCCTCCCTGGGTTGCTAGTCCTCCAAGGCAGGGTACTACTGCTACGGCTCATCATACTTTTAAAATGGTGTGGTCCAAACAACCGTTAGTCAAAAAGACTTCGGGTTTCAGTATCCAGTCCCTCTGGTGACTCCTAGACACCGTCGGAAGGATGGAAAAGGGAAGGTACAATATAAACAGTAATAGTACATGCAGATGACATTTGAGAGGATGTGCAACTAAAGTATCATAGCAGTTATATTGTTTGATTTTAATAATATAGTGACTTGTACAACAATAAAATCAGTAACTAGTAAGCAACGTGTAATCTACTTATATTAAGTAAAGCAGCGGTAAAACTAAGAAACACAACAGTTGCTAAGGTGTAGAATTTTACTTCATTTACAAAAATGTTCATACAAATTTATAAGTTAAGGGTTGTTTTTAAACAAGTAAGTCATCATATAACAAAGTCCATACTAATGTATATCATGAGGATCTTGATTTTATGCGATGTAATGATGCAATGTTATGTTATGAAATGATGACACACACGTGCACCTACTCACACACACAACTTTATGACAACATAGACTTTTAGTTCCACTTTTTGTGGGTATCTAACCTCTCGGGCACCAACCATCATGGTCAAATGAGGGCAGTGGAACATGGGTCTCCACTACTAGTTGGGCATGCACACTACCAGACCTAGGTCACACATACGCCTCAACGCGTAAGCATTGCGGAGCTTTTACATACTCTTGCTGTAAAATAACAAACGAGAACCTCCACAACTTAGGGAAGAGTCATTGGGAAAGCATCTCCAAGACACCAGTTGAGCTGACCCACTAGACCTCAACCCCTCTAGCCAAGTATACATGCCTACGACGGCATGACGATCAGACACACATCGTAGAGCCAGCACAAGTAACCCATGATTAGACATTTATGAACATGCTATCACCCCATTACACATGTATATTCAAATTAACAATTCTCAGGGTTATCATTCGGATCCACCCCATTATCTTTCTCCATTTTAATCGATTACCAAAAGTTCACTTTGGTCCAAGGGGCATAGCCCGGGACATATAACTCAAGATCCTATGGATTACTTGCGATGTAGTATTATCGTATCTTTATGCATGTATATAAAGACCAAACAACTTGGGTTATTCTTGGACTTCCTGAGATATACCCGTTGAAGAGCTCACAGTAGTATTAGGAGGTACGTGGGATGACACCACCAAACCTCTCAAGATACTTATTATTGTGGGTTTATAACTTCTCATGTTTGTTTAATAGTAATTTAAGCGGTGCCACGAGAATGTGGTTCAAGTTTGTTAAACGCACCACAAACATGATATTGTTTAATTTAGAGGGGTCTACCTTTTCCCAAACCAACCCAATTGAACTAAGATTTAAACCATATGTTAGGAATGGTCAAAATGTGGTACTACCAAAATTTTGTTAAGTTTTGCTCAATATAAAGTTAATTATTTAGGTTATACATTTTTGCTAAACGCACACCATAAGCAACTACTTATATGTAATTCACCCATTTCCACTCACCCAAATGACCTAAAATTTCTACCGGAGGTTAAGGATTGTCCAAAAGGGGCACCACGAAAACTTGGTTAAGATTTTCTGAATATGTAGTTAATTATTTCGATTATAAATTTTTGCTAACCATGCACCATAAGTAATAACTTATAAGGAATTAACCCAATTCCACTCACCCAAATGACCTAACATTTCCACCAAATGCTAAGGATGGTCCGAACGATGCACCACAAAAATTTGGTAAAGTTTTGTTTTGATTATATTTTTTTACTAACCGCAGTCTATAAGCAATAACTTATATGGAATTCACCCAAATCCACTCACCCAAATGACCCAAACTTTCAACTAGAGGTTAGGTACGGTCCAAATGCGGTGCCACCAAAATTTAGTTAGCTGTTGAAAAGAGAAAAAAACAAAAATTTTATTTATATATGACGTACACTAAATATTCCAACTAACTTATGGAATTTTGGCTCCAAAAATTCAAATTTTTGGAACCCATACTAGTGGTGTTTTTCTGTCATGGGAAAATTTTCAACTACATTGGATTAGAATTCAAGGATACCACATTTTGCTACATGCACACCATTATAATTACTATAGTAATTATATAAAATGAAATTGAACAAGACCTACATGTTGAAATTTCTCAAGTTGATCAACTGGTAGTTCTGGTATCAAACAAATACTTTCAGAGCTATCAAGCTGATCACATGATCAAGCGGAATGCGAGAATAAGGCGCAAGAACACTCCAATCATAAACTGAGCTAAGAAATCAGAGGCAACAGAGAGCAACGACAGATCTTGAATTAATCAACTATCAACTTTACAAAGCAAGGTATACATGACGAGACATGATTTCGCCAAGTACAAATGAGAAACAAACAAATAAGCATCAAGCTGGGCAGACTGCCTAAGAAACCGCCTAGTCCTCCAAGTACGTTGAGACCGCCAAGTCGCTGCTGCTGCACCACTGATCTAAGGAGTCTGCGCAGTCCACAAACAACCCGTTATTCTGCTGAGACAACTGCTCTACAAGCTACCGCCGAACTGAACAAACAGACTGCCAAGTCCGCCGATACCGACAAACTGGTTATTGAACTTGAACAATTGCTGGAGAGATGACTGGATGGCCGCACTATGCGACCTGCTTGAAATCGCTGATTGTAACTGCAAGCTCCACAGCTTCCTGACCGTAATCAGAACCAGACTTCTGGCTTCATAGTGCTAGATGCACAACCTGCAAACAACAACCAGTTAAACATTCTCAATCCGTGCGGATTAGAAAACCGAGGCCGTATCAATTAATCCATGCTCAACTTACTGTTCATTCAATTACTATTGAAGTGACGACGGGTCCAATTTATAGGCGGAGTGAGGAGTGTGATCACGACCGTAGTTAATAGAGTCACTACCCCAGCTTGCAGCTAGCACAACTCAGTCCGTCGAGTCCTCAAGGACAAAGCCAGAGTCGATTCGCCAGGCACCAAGTCAGGAAGCCAGTCCGAAACCTGGCGAGCACTGCACTAGTCTGCACGCTTCGCGGCACGCAGACCAACATCCCAAATACTGCACCAGTCTGCATGCTCCACGCGGACACAACACCAGCCCGCACATCTTGCGAATACCCTGGACTTGTCACAGAGAGACCAAAGTACAGAACCCCACCAATCGCATGGCGCTATCTCGGCGGGCATGAAACCAGATCGCCAGCTCCAAGGATTCTCCGCCACTAAGAATACGTTTATCACCCACCACAACACCAGAGATCAAGGGATTTAACCAATACTGATCCCACGTTCTCCAAACTCAGTCCTCCACAATGGACTCTACAGACTCAAACTGAGTCCGCCATAATTCTGCGGATACACCACCAATCCATACGGTTACAAGGAGAACAAGCCAATCAGCAGAACCACAAGCCGAGCTGACTGAACACCGCCATCAGGTCGCAATAGATAGGCCTCCCAGGCTGTACCATCACAAAACCCAGACAATACCATCAGTCTGCCCAGGCCACGTGGTCTGCTCGATCAACCACTTTCACTTCACAATTTTCAACACTCCCCCTTGAAGTGAGAAGTGGTGATCAAGCCCAACAGTCCTTGTAGCCGTATAAATAGCACCCTCGGCAACAGCTTCGTGAAGATGTCTGCGATATTATCCTCACTCTGCACCTGCTCCACCATGAGAGATCCCTCCAACACCTTCTCCCGAATGAAGTGGTGCTCAATCTCTATGTGCTTGGTCCGAGAGTGACAAACTGGATTATTCACCAGCTTTAGGGAACTTTCATTGTCACCGCTCAGAAGCGTAGGACCGCACACTTCTTCATAGACGTCCTCTACTAGTCTCCTGAACCAGATGGCTTCCCGAGCTACCAAGGAAGAAGCCTTGTATTCTGCTTCCATAATAGAGACGGACACTGAGTGTAACACCCCAAATCCTAGGATTGGGAAAAAGTTGGGTGACACGGCCTGGGACACGGGCATGTCCCAGGGCGTGTCCTGCTCGGGTGAGCAGCTGGCGAGTGGTCGACGAAAATCCATTCGACAAACATTGAGGGAACACACGCTCTGAAAGTTCGTGTCAGAGGTCGTGTCCTCTGCAGGTCGACGAACTTAGGTCGATGGAATTGAGCTGGGGCATGTCCGCTACCGTGTATGGGCACACGGCCTGAGACACAGGCGTGTTACAAGTCGTGTCCTTTGAGGGATGTGCCCAAGGCATTTGTGGCCTGGTGAACACGGGCAGGACACGAGTGTGTAGTAGGGTACACGGCCTATGACACGGGCGAGTCACTTGCCATGTCCTGATAGGGCTGATTTTGATTTTGTGCAGTCTGAAGTACACGGCCACAGAAACGGGCATGTTTGAGGGAGTGTCAGGTGACACGGCCCGTGACACGGGCATGTCATATAGGTATGTACTTGTCTGGATAAGTTGGTTGAGCACCGCTTAGGGTATACGGCCTGTGACACGGGCGTGTCACAGGCCGTGCCAGGTAAAAAATGAAATTTTGTGGCAAAATTGTGGCCGTCCATTTCTTCAGCTGGGATCCAATGGCTGAGCTTCCTCCCTGTGTCCTTAAGGCCGAGTAATGAGTTGGAATAACTCATTTGATGTTGGCCTTCATATTTCTCAAAGCTAGAGAGAGAAAGAGAGAGGAAGAAGGAGGACGAGGAAGTGGGGCTGGTCACAGGTGGTGCTGTGAAGTTCCGGCTAGAGATTCGAGGCCAGCGTTGTGGAGGAAAAGCCATTGCGGTTCTTTCCAGCCAGCTAGGAGCTCATGGTGCCGAAGCGGTCTTCAAGGGTAACGACCTTTCTTCCTAGCCATGTGAATGCTTCCTTTTGGCATGTGCATATGATTCCCCCACCAGAGGGTGGCATGTTTTGGGAGTCCCTTGGGTTGATTCATGGAATCCCCAGTTATTTGGCATATAGATCCGAAAATGGAGTACAGAATAGGCATGTTGTGTGAAGCCCATCTGGACAGGTTGGTCTGGATTGGTGATGTTGCATATACGCTCCGGAGAAGACTCCGTGATAAATGTGTAGTTTAAGGAGTTGACAGGTTGGACCGGTGAAGGACAGTAGCAGGAAGTACTGGAGTGGTAGTCCAGGAAAATACCCGTATGATGCTTGTGCAATTGGGTTATACCTGTGATGGGCAGTAGCAGGAAGTACTGAATTAGAAGTCCAGGAAATATCCTTTGTAATGCTTGATGTTCATGGGTGGTACCTGTGAAGGGGAGTAGCAGGAATTACTGACATGGTAAACCAGGAAAATACCCTTAATGTTTGTAATATTTGCAGGGTTGTACATGTGAAGGGGAGTAGCATGAAGTACTGGTGTGCCCAAGAAAGTCCCTCTGATGTTGTGATACATAATGGGTGTAACCGTAAGTACTAGTGTGCCCAGGAAAACACCCAGGCTTTATGCAAAATAGGTAAGGTGAAACCGACCCGCGCCTTCTATATAGCCGCGAGTATGCTGTGCTCGGTGATGGCAAGGCGATTTGAGCAATGGGGGGTGGATGATCCAACCTGCGTTATGTCCGTCCGATGTGAGACCTGAAAGTGCGTTCTGTTGGAGCGCATAGCGAGAGTCTTAGGCCTGCGCGTCGTGACACCATGGGGGGCTACAGGCCAATCCCGGGTCACTAAGTCTAAATCTCCAGCTGCACGCCATGGAGTAAATTTTCAATGTTTTACCATTGGGTTGCGACCCTGAAACGGTGGTGGGCAACTGGTTCGCCGGTACACCAAGAATGTTCCTTGAGTACACGGATCGTCGGGCCGTGTGACTGACGGTTGTGATGGAATGTATGTGCATGAGAGCACATTAATTGATATATATGCCTGTGAAATGCTATGTCAGCAGGGAAGGAATACCATTGCCCCGGGAAAGGGGTAGGGTCGTTATAATTTGGTCAGCTGTATGCTGACCGTTGCCTGTTTGCCACCATTGGGTGGGTTGTCCCTGTGCAGGTGCTGGTGAACCAAGTGGGATGCATACAGGCTGAAGTCCCTGTTGCTGCTGCTGCTGATGCCGCTACTATCCCTCGAAGGATAAATTGAAATGTTGTGTTATATATATATGTGGCTGGCCTGCGCGCCAATGTGTGAATGCCACTATTGTAAAGAGACTTGTAAGGCCATAAGGACAACTGACTTTTTATTTGATGACATTCCTGTTTTATATAAATGTGCTGTTTATATGGTGGACATTCAGGGTGGAGTTTCAGTTTTGTGTTAAAAGCTTCCGCTAGAATGATATGTGTTACGATGCGCAACTCTGATATCACACCGTGACTTCACCGCTTGTTTTGTGGTATATGCTGTGGGGCCCCGACCGGACCTTCTAGTATTTGTTATGTGAACGGATGGGGTTGTTACATTTTTGGTATCAGCTGTCTCGGTCTTTCCCTTTCAAAGTTGTGGTGGACTTCTTTTGTGGTGTGGCGAGCACGTGTCTGTGCAAACCATGTTAACACTAATGAACTCTTGAATGTCCACTTTAGGAATGCAAATACCATTGTTTGAGGAACCTGCGCATTCCTAACTTGTTGTTCGTGCTTGTGTACGGTCGTTAATGTGTGTCTCTTGTTCACCTATAGGTGATGCGAAGTGGTGCAGGGCAGTCGGAGCCCCAACATTCTGATAAAAGTACGACACCAGTCGAGGTGCCTACGGCTCCGCCTTCTGGGGAAACTGTGCGATTAGTTGCTGAGGCCTTGTTTGCCATGATCCAAGCCCAGCCGATTGGGAAGGCACAACCGGCATTGAGGTAAAAATGGGTGGCGGCGAGGCCAGAACCTGTTACGGCTGTGGATCCTCGAGCAACTGAGAAGCAGTTGAAGCAGTTCATGAGTTTCAATCCGTCTACATTCACGGGTGTGGGATCACCTACGCAGGCCGAGGATTAGTTGTCGCACGTCAAGCGTATAATGGCGGTGATTATGACGGAGGAGAATCAGAAGGTCACCTTAGCCACCTTCTTACTCGAAGGCGAGGCTCGATTGTGGTGGGACGAGATGGAGTTACACCACTTGGCGGGTAGGTCGTTAACACAAGTGTCTATGGAGGAATTCTCTCGCCTCTTCCTAGCAAAGCACCTCCCGACGGCACAACGCATTGCCATAGAGAACAAATTCCAAAGGCTGGCACAAGGGGAAGGCAGTGTTGAAACGTACCTGCATGAGTTTACACGCTTGGGCGGTATGCAGGTTCTATTTTTGTTGATGAGCAGGGGAAGACAAATCGGTTCTACGAAGAATTGCGGGATGAGTTACGATTCCTGCTTTCTAGTTTTGTGAACCAAGGCTTCCAGGTGTTAGTCGACACTGCGTGCGTGCTAGAAAAAATATGAAGAGGCTACAAGGGAAGCGGGCCTTAGCAGGAACACAACCGGAGTTTAAGGTGCCCCGACCGGCGAAGTTATATTCTGAAAAGAAATGAGGCAAGAGGTCCAAGTTGACTGGACAAGATCCTTATTCGGTTGTATCGGGAGCAACGTCGGGGGACACTTCAAGGCCGGAAACTCGTACATGCTTTACTTGTGCACGGGTGGGGCATATAGCTCGTGATTGTCGGGTGGTACCGCCAAAAGGTGAAAAGAAGGCGGGATCGTCATATGCTGAGAAGGGAAAGGCAGTGGTGGAGTCCTCTACATCCCAGGCGCAGCCCCGGGTCTACAACCTTGGCCTGTAGGAGGCCATCAAGTAGAGTGACGTTGTCATAGGTACGATTTAAGTTTTTTTGAGTATTGTATTGTTTGCATGCTTTGTTTATTGCATAGTTGTATGCGGCCTGTGTGTGTGCATTGGTTGTCACAGACATTGTGATGATTCAGAACACATTGGCGCGAGCACTGTTTGATACAGGTGCTTCGCATTCTTTTTTTGTCTCAAGACTTCAAAGCTCGACTTGGGATACCTAGTCGTGTGAAGACAGATAGCGTCAGGGTGGTGTTTCCGAATGGTTGTATGATGCTTGCTGATAAGGCTTGCGATATGGCAGTGCAAATAGGAAGTCAGGATTTCCGTTTGACTGCATCTGTATTGCCCATATCGGAATTCGGCGTGATCTTTGGGATGGATTGGCTCGCGGAGCAGCTTGCCTTGATTGATTGTAATGACAAAGAGGTCATGTTGGGCCATAATACCGAGCAGGAGACAAAGTTTGCGGGTATGCGAGGAGTTGGTGGGACCTTGTTGTCTGCACTCCAAGTTGTCAAGGCTGTTCAGAAGGGCGCAGAGTTATACTTCACGCTGATTCAGGCTATTTAGCCAAAGGCCAGTGTGAGCGATGTTCCTATCGTATCAGAGTTTAAGGATGTGTTTCCCAAGGATCTCCCTGGGCTACCACCTCAGCGAGAGATTGACTTCACAATCGTGTTGGTGCCAGGTGTGAAACCAGTGGCCCGCTCTCCATATCGCGTCGCGCCAAAGGAAATGGCGGAGTTGAAAGTCCAACTGCAAGAGTTACTGGAGCAGGGGTATATACGTCCAAACATGTCACCTTGTAGCACGCCTGTTCTGTTCGTGAAAAAGGACGGGAGTTTGCGGTTATGTATTGACTATCACGAACTGAACAAGCTGACAAAGAAGAACAAATATATGATTCCACGGATTTATGAGTTGTTCGATCAGCTAGTGGGATCAAACATCTACTCGAAGATGGACTTGAAGTCTGGTTATTACCAGTTGAGGATTCGGGAAGGTGACATTCCCACGACCGCATTTGGAACACGTTATGGGCACTATGAGTTCACGGTCATGTCATTTGTACTGTGCAATGCTCCATTAGTGTTTATGGATTTGATGCACCGAACGTTCCGAGAGTACCTGGACCTGTTCGTGATTATGTTCATCGATGATATCCTGGTGTACTAGAAATCTGAGGCTGATCACGAAAACCACTTGCGGTTGGTGTTGCATACGTTGAGGCAAAATAAGCTCTATACCAAGTTCTCGAAGTGCGAGTTTTGGCTATCATCAGTGGCTTTTCTGGGCCATATGGTGAGTGGAGAAGGCATAGCAGTGGATCCGTCGAAGATAAAGGCCATATAGGAGTGGCCGGTGTTGTCTTTAGTGACCGAAGTCAGGAGCTTCCTTGGGCTGGCAGGCTACTATCGCCGGTTTGTTGAAAACTTCTCGCGGATTGCTTTGCCTCTGACCACGCTGACGAGAAAGGATCCAAAGTTCGTTTGGACACCAAAGTGCGCGCGAGCTTTTGAAGAACTGAAGGTTCGGTTGACCACGATGCCTGTGTTGACGTCGCCATGTGGTACCGATGGATTTGAAATCTATAGTGGTGCCTCAGGGTACGGCTTAGGCTGCGTTTTTCTGCAAAATGAGAAAGTGGTTTCTTATGGCTCACGCCAGATGAAGGTGCACGAACGAAATTATCCCTTCCACGACTTAGAGTTGGCGGCGGTGATCTTTGCACTAAAGCTGTGGCGACATTATCTTTATGGCATACAGGTGGAGATCTATACGGACCACAAGATCCTAACGTACCTTTTGGAGTAGAAGGACTTGAATATGTGACAACGAAGGTGGCTAGTGTTCCTCGGGGACTTCACCTTTGAGATTCACTATACTCCCGAAAAGGGAAATGTAGTCGCGGATGCCTTGAGTCGGAGAGCTCCGACAAGAGAAGTTGGTTGCAAAGGCACGATGAACGTCTCATCCAGGAGCTGGAAGCATTAGAGATTTCTTGTGTTGACAAGAATTCTACCGCCAATGCATGTTTGAACTGGACGGAGGTGAAATGTGACCTTGCGGACAGGATTCGACGGGCAACGGAGCTGGATGAAAGTCTCCAACGCTATGCTAAAGATGGGCCAGAGGGAAAGTTCTCCTGGGATGACGGTCTTTTGCGGAAAAAAGGCCGTTTGTCCGTCCTGAGTTTGGGAAAGTTGAGGGAAGAGCTGATGTTTGAAGCACACTATACAAAGTACTCAATTTACCCTGAGAGCATGAAGATGTTCAGGGATATGAAAAAGTTGTTCTGGTTGTCAGTCTAAAGAAAGATGTTGCTCATTATGTGGCCAAATGCCAAACTTGTGCTTTGGTGAAGGCGGAATGCCAGAAGCCGGGCGATTTCTTAAAGTCGTTGCCGATTCCGGAATGGAAGTTCGATGATATTTCCATGGATTTCGTGCACGGGTTGCCGAGATCTCAGAGCGGAAATGATTCAATCTAGGTGATTGTCGACCGGCGAACGAAAGTGGCACATTTCCTTCCGAACAGGCGGGATGTTTCGGTGGAAAGTTTGGCAAAGCTATATGTTGAACAGATTGTGCGGCTACTCGGTGTCCTCAGAGCATCGTAAGTGATCGAGATTGGCGGTTCACATCGAATGATTAGAGGCTAGTTCATCAGCTGTTGGGCACGAAATTGACATTCAGTGCGGCCTTTCATCCCTAAACAGATGACCAAACTGAGAGAACTAACAGAATGATGGAGGATATGCTCCGGATGTGCGCCCTAGACTTTGGGAAGAGATGGGAATATCATCTCTATATGGTGGAGTTTGCCTACAACAACAGCTACCAAGCGAGCATCGGTATGACATCGTATGAAGCTCTGTATGGTCGGAAGTGTCGTACATCATTGTCTTGGGTAGAAGCAGGCAAAGCCAGAGTTTATAGGCGTACTGACATCGATGAAGCAAACTCGACGATGCACTCTATTCTGGAAAGGCTACTGATAGCCCAGGATCGACAAGCAAAGTACTACAATGCCAAACACCGGAATGTGGAGTTCGCGGTAGGCGACTGGGTATACTTGAAGATCAAACCCTTCAAAGGCGTATTCAGGATTCGACGTCTGAAAAAGTTGAGTCTGAGATACCTTGGTCCGTTTGAAGTGGTCGAGCGAGTTGGGGAAACTACATATCGGCTAGCTTTTTTCGCAGACTTAGGTTGATTACATGATGTGTTTCACATCTCTATGCTTCGGAAAGCCATTAAAGATCAAGCTCAAGTGATCAAGGATGATCGAGTGCCAGTGGAGTATGAGCTAACGACAAAGGTTAGGCCCATCGGGTCGAGGATCGTGCCGATAAACAGTTGCAGAATAAGATGATCGGGATGGTCAAAGTCTGGTGGGACAATTGCGACCGTGAGGAGCTAACATGGGAGCGAGAGCACACCATGCGAGCTAAATTTCCCGAGGTCTTTGTGTAACTGTTATGCAGTGTGTATCGCGTTGAATTGAAATGATTATGGAATAAAACGGCTTGTTTGATATCCTTCCTGTGTGCAAATATCGAGGACGAAATTTTTGTAAGGAGGGGAGGGTTGTAACACCCCAAATCCCAGGATTAGGAAAATGTTGGGTGACATGGCCTGGGACACGGGCGTGTCCCAGGGCGTGTCCTGCTCGGGTGAGCAGCTCGCGAGAGGTCGAAGAAAATCCATTCGACGAACATTGAGGGAACACGCCCTCTAACACGGGTGTGTCAGAGGCCGTGTCCTCTGCGGGTCGATGAACTTAGGCCGACGGAATTGAGCTAGGGCGTGTCTGTTGCCGTGTATGGGCACACGGCCTGGGACACAGGCGTGTTACAGGCTGTATCCTTTGCAGGATGTGCCCAGGGCATTTACGGCCTGTGGAACACGGGCAGGACACGGGTGTGTAGTAGGGTACACGGCCTGTGACACGGGCATGTCACTTGCCGTGTCCCGATCGGGCTGATTTCGATTTTGTGTAGTCTGAAGTACACGGCCACAAACACAGGCGTGTCTGAGGGCATGTCAGGTGTCACGTCCCGTCACACGGGCGTGTCACATAGGCGTGTACTGCTCTGGATAAGTTGGTTGAGCACCGCTTAGGGTACACAGACTGTGACACGGGCGTGTCACAAGCCGTGTCAGGCAAAAAATGAGATTTTGTGGCAAAATCATAGCCATCCATTTCTTCAATGAGCTTCCTCCCTTTGTCCTTAAGTCCAGGTAATGAGTTGGAATAACTCATTTGATGTTGGTCTTCATCTTTCTCAAATCTAGAGAGAGAAATAGAGAGGAAGAAGGAGGAGGAGGAAGTGGGGCTGGTCACCGGTGGTGCTGTGAAGTTCCGGCTAGAGATCCGAGGCCAGCGTTGCGGAGGAAAAGCCGTTGTGGTTCTTTCCAGCCAGCTAGGAGCTCATGGCGCCGAAGCGGTCTTCAAGGGTAACGACCTTTCTTCCTAGCCATGTGAAGGCTTCCTTTTGGCATGTCCATATGATTTCCCCACCAGAGGGTGTTGGATCCCTAGTAAGATTTGGGCTAGGTTCACTAAGTTAGGATCAAATGACCCACAATGTATTACCAGGGTTATAGTTGTGTCCTAGAGTCTATGCCAAGTCCTTAGAAGCAACACTGCATGGATCAGCTATCAACAAGACTGCCAGAGACTCAAGACTTAGAGTTTTTCTAAAGACCAAGTAAAATGAGTTCAACGTTCGTCGAACTCAGGTCGACGATAGTCGTGCTCAGCTCGACGATCTCAGAGTAAATTCTCTGAGGTGAGCTCGACAAACTTGGTACTCAGGTCGACGAACTTTGGATACTATACTTCAACACTTCAAGATCAGGAAACATCTCTTTATTCTAAGTCCAGAGTTAGACTTTGGTCAACGAACTTGATTCTCAGCTCGACGAACTATGACCACAATAGCTAGAGTTATCCAACACCAGTTAAGTGGAACTCAGCTCGATGAAACCAATTCTTAGGTCGACGAATTCTGGATACTTCACTTCAACACCTTCATTCAGAAGCATCTGAAATTATTTCAAGTCCAGAATCATCTCCAGTCGACAAAGTTACAATCTCAGCTCGACAAACTTGAGACACAGAATAAGCAAGTCTGGATAATGCAGTTTTCTGCTTTAGCTCGACGATCTTGGAACTCAGCTCGACGAACAGAAGTCATCTGGTCGACGAACTCAGCAACTCAGCTCGATGAACTGTGAAATCAGCTCGACGATTTCTGCTATCAGTTCGACGAATCCAGACTTAGTCATTTTTCTATCCTTCTGTCCCCATTCTACTGCAATAATTCCAGAGTAATTAGTGCTCTAATATTCTTTGAATATAACTATTAGAAGAGCATTGATTATGGTATTCTCCAGGATTATTGCCTGCCGTTTTTCTATGGGGCAGTTGGGGCAATAATTCAATGTTGTTTATTCTCTAGGCCGTCAGCATTGATTACAGAAGATTTCAAAAATTCGAAAGACCATTTTTTCTTACAGGAAATATAAAAGAGATTTTCTCTCTTCTTCCTGTATGTGTGAGATAGACGGAATACAGAAGAATAAGAGAGATAGACACACAGAAAAAGACAATCAGTCTTCTCTCATTTTCTTACACAAGATTTCTGATACAGAAGAAGCCCTAGACTAGAACATCAGTCACTTCTGAAGAAGAAGAACAATCAATCAAAAATCAAGAGTCTTCCTTCTTCATCTTTGCAGGACACTTCAAAGGACAACAAGAAATCCATCTATCAAAGGAGTTCCTGGAGATTTCTCTGGTCAAGGCTGCAGTTTGAAGGCCTACTCACCATGTGCAAAGCTTCCCAGCCTGAACCCTTTTACATCTCAGGGGGAGCTTTGACAACATCACTGAATCCACGTAGTCTTCTCATTGTGAATGAGAAAAGAAGACTTTCATCACTCTCTCATCCCCACCTCTGTACAGGGTTTTAATTCCCTTCAAAATTATTCTGGTTCACAAGTCTCCTTCCAAAAGACTTGAGGTTTGGTTTTTGAGCAACTGATGAAAAGCTCATTGGTGTCAGGCACCTGATCAAAAATCTGAGTGGATTCCCACCAGGGTGGTAGAAGAGTGGATGTACCTAAGTTTAGGGAAACCACTATAAATTCTTGTGTTGTCTGGATTGCTCTTTTTCTTTTGTTTTTCTGCTGTGGCTGTTTGTTAGGATTGCTATTTTATTTTGTTCATGCACTAGATTAAATTAGAAGAAAATTTTATAAACCCTGAATACTCTATTCACCCCCTCTAGAGTATTCTGATCTAACAACTCACTTTCAATTGGTATCAAAGCAGGTTTCTTTGGTTGTACAAGCTAACCCTTGAACCAAAGATCCTTTGTTAGATCTAAATTTTATTTTTATTTCCATTTAGATTTATATACATAGCTATGACACAAAACAAGGACTATGCAAGCACCAGACCTCCAGTTTGCAACCTAAATAGGTTTGCCATCTAGAAGGCAAGAATCAAATTGTACATGAACTCTATTGATGAAGATATCTACAATTCCATCTTGACAGGTCCCCCTCAAGACACTGCATCTACCTCTACAATAACATCTTCAGGCACAAATGCAGTTTCACCACTTGAGTAGAGTGAGGCTCAGAAGAAGGCCAAGGTTGTTGATGCCAAGGCAATGAACATACTGGCAGAGACTATGTTAGATGAGATCTTCCAAAAGGTTGTTGAATGCACTTCAGGCAAAACAATCTGGGATTCACTCAACTAGATGGTTGCTGGCTCAGCAGATGAGAGGAAAGATAGAAGATCAAACCTCATCACACAATATGAAAACTTCAAAAAGGATGAAACAGAAACAGTTGAAGTGATGTACAATAGGCTTAGCTCCATCATCAGTGAGTTAAGGACCTTAGATAAAGATATCACCTTGACTGAAGTAAATGACAAGATCCTTACGTGCTTCCCAAGCTCATGAGATTCAAGGATATGGCCCATCAAGGAGGCCAGAAGCCTAAATGAGATATCCACTGAATCTATGTTAGGCAAACTAAAGTCCTATGAACAGCTGATTAAATCCAGGGAGGCAACTGACCAAAGAACACCCCCTCCAGCAAGAAAAGAGCATAACATTTCTTTCAAGGCAGCTGAAGAGACAGAAAATCCCTCAACAAATGAAGAACTCATGAGTCTATTTGCCAAAAGATTCTATAAGCTGGCAAGAAAAGATTTTAGGAGGAAGTCATCAAGGCAGGATGACAAGCCTAGATATGATAAGAAACCAACTAAAGAAGTTGTGTGTTTTGGATGCAGGAAGCCTGGGCACTTCATCTTTGAGTGTCCAGAGAATCAAAGAAAAGAAAAGAGAAGAGAGAAAGATACCAAGAGACAGCACAACAGCAGACCTTCTTCCAGCAAATACAAGAAGAAGGAGAAGGGTTTTGTGGCTGAAACCTGGAGTGAGACTGAAGAAGAATCAACTTCTTCTAGCTCTAGTGAAGATGAGGAAGAGGCAAGGGCCAAGTGTAACGCCCCGAAAATGGTATTTGAGCTGGTCGCGTCTGAATAGGATTTTTGACTCCTGCATACAGGTACATGTCCAGGGACACGAGTGTGTCCATGGCCGTGTTATGCTGGGTGTGTTGGCCGGCTGTGTCCCGAGAAGGACATGGCAGGAAACACGGGCTGTGAACACTTTTGACACGGCCTGAGACACGAGCGTGTCCTAGGGCGTGTGCTGCTCGGGTGCAGAGTCGTCGTGAGATCGATGAAATGCATTCGACAAAAAGTGTTTGGGAGGAACATGCTAGGCGACACGGGCGTGTTGGGAGGGTGTGTCCCCCTGCGTTCGAAGATCGACGAAAGGCACTCGACGATTGTCGAGTGACCCTCTGCGTTCGACGATCGACCAAAGGAACTCGACGATTATTGAGTGACCCTCTGCGTTTGACGATCGACGATAGTTTACTCGATGATTGTCGAGTTACACGGGCGTGTTCATACTCGTGTCCCTACCCGTGTTCAGTTGGGTCGTGTCCGTTACCATGGCGGTTATAAGTGACACGGCCCCTGGTAATGGGCGTGTCGAGGACCCGACACGGGCGTGTCAAGTTGAGACACGGGCGTGTATTAGCCCATGTGGTTCTCTGTGTTCGACAATCGTTCTAGGATCGAGGCACACATCCTAGAACACGGCCGTGTGCAAGGCCATGTTCGGCCCATGTCTGGGGATTTTTGTGCAGATTTGAGTCGTTCATTTTCATTAAGTAAGATCCAATGGCTCAGACGGTCTCCTGCTCTGTTAAGACCGTGAATGGGGGGAGTTAACTCTTCATTTTCTCCAAGCCATTCTCTTTCCAAGAAGTTAGAGAGAGGAGGAAGAAGGAGGAGGATTCCGGCCGCCGGCAGAGCATCAGATCACCATTTGGAGAACCGAGAGCGGATCCGTGGAAGAAATTCCATTGCGAAGATTTCTATCCGTGTAGTTTTTCCATGGCGCAAAAGTGAAGTACAAGGGTAACGATTCTCTACTTGAGCATGTGAAGCTCTCTTCCTTTTTTCATAGGGAAACTCGCTCCCGCGAGTGTGCGGTGAGTGTGTGGTGTTCCTTGGGGTTGATGTGAATAGTCCCCCTTGTGTTGCATATAGAGTCCGGAATTGAAGTATGGGCATAGGCATTGTGTGTGAAGCCTACCCGGACGTGTATTGTCTAGATCGGTGATGTTGCATTTGATATGTTTTGGCGGAGAATACTCCGTGCTTTGGGTTTTTCGGGTTTCTACGTGGTAGATTGCAACAGGGATCCTTGGGGATTAACTCCAAGGTGCACCCGGAAAACTGAGCGGAAACGTGTTTTGCTAACTTGGCGGTCAGGGAACCGGCCTTGAACATAACTGGGTTATGTGATTGTTTGGAAAAGTTTTAGGATCCGAGAGAAGCTTGGCTTGTGCGTACGTCTTAAAGTGACTACGTGGTGTGAGCAACGGGCAAGTGGAATTCGACCTAGGCTATGTGGTTCGGTGCGAGAGACCCGAAAAGGGGACTGGCCGTTGGCATAGTTGTGAGCCTTAGACAGTGGTCAGAAATGCTAAATGCTCATGTGGTTGCCATCTTTGGGATGGTGGTGAAGATGCTGAAGTGTCAGGATTCACCGTTAATGTGCCCTGAGTGCACGGGGTGTTTGGCCGGGCAAGCCTACACCTGTGGAGTAGTATAATATCCAGGGAAAGAGCACCGCCGTCCTGAGTATGGGGTGAGGTTGTTATAATTTGGTCGTTTTTTGGCTGACCGTTGCTTTGTTTGCCACCATGCGGTGAAATGTGCTTGCAGGTGCTGCGGAGCCGAGTACCAAATAGCGGGCTGGATCCCATGTTGCTGCGATGGCCCTAGAAGGCCGAAGCGAATAGTTGTACTTTACTTTTGTCATGTGTGGCCGGCCTGCGAGCCGATGTATGGAAAATATTATTTATTTAAGTGAACCTCTGTAAGGCCATAAGGCCAAGTTTCTTTCAGTGTATTATTATTTCATTCCAGTGTTAATGATTGTGGACATTCATGTTATTTGGATACAAGTTTGGGTTCTTTCTATTTTTAAAAGCTTCCGCTAGAATGCTCTGTGTAGAACGAGTAGTATTAATTGGAATGTTTGGATACTCTTACGTAACCCTTCCGACTGTCTGTGGTATTTGACGTCGGGTTCCCGCTGGACCTTCTGTTATATGCCATGTGATGGATGAGGGTGTTACAATTTGGTATCAGACTTCTGGTTACGGTCAGGCTTAACTGAATTCGTGGGCGAATTCTTTTAAGGGGTGGTGAGCACATATGTGTGTCATTGTTATAACATCAAAAAGAACCCATGAATGTCCACTTAGGAATGAAAAAATACACTTGTTTTGTGGAATCTGAGTGTTCCAATGATTGCTTTTAGCAATTTGTTTGTCGTGTAATTGTGTGTCTTTGCTACTATACACAGCTAAGAGCGGTGCTGGTCAGTCAGAGCGTCCGAAATCAGCGGAAAGTAGTGCACCAAGGGACGTGCCTACAACACCTCCTTCAGCGGAAACCATCAGGTTGGTGGCTGAGGTAGTATTTGCAATGATAAATGCCCAACCTGCAGGGCAAGTGCATAATGCCCCTCCTGTTGTTGAACAAGAACTGGTTAGGGAGGCAGAGCCGAGAGTGGTAGAATGGGCGGCAGTTGGTCTGGTAGAGCCGAGGAGAGCTACGGAGAAGCAGCTCAAGCATGTAATGGACTTTAATCCTCCGAGGTTTGATGGGGTTGGAACGCCAGCTAAAGCTGAGGACTGGCTCTCTTCGATAAAGAGGGTCTTGACAGCCACGTTAACTGAGGAGTGGCAGAAGACCACCATAGCTACCTTCCTTTTGACTGGCGAAGCGAGGCTGTGGTGGGATGAGTTGGAGTTTCATCTTCTAGTGGGAAGGCAACTTGTTGATGTGCCGATGGAGGAATTCTCTAGACTATTCTTGCCCAGATACCTACCCTCTGCTCAGAAGTTGGGGATGGAGAATCAGTATCTTGGGTTGACTCAGGGAGCCAGAAGCGTGGACGAGTATCTCCATGAGTTCACACATTTGGGTCGTTATGCTGGTGCTACGTTTATGGAAGAAGAACAGAATACCAACCGGTTTTATGAGGGTCTACGTGGTGATCTATAGCTACTACTTACTGGGCCTAAGGCGCAAGGCTTCCTAGACTTGGTCAATTCGGCCCGATCGTTGGAGAAGGTCGTTAAGAAAGTTCAAGAGAAGAAGGACCCATGAGAAAAGAAGTCCGAGTTCAAGGTGCCAAATACCAAGTCAAGTTTCCGCAGGTGGAACAAGAAACAGAGGACTTCGAACTCAGCCCCTCCGTCTGGTGCGTCGGGGGCAACTACAAGTCGAGTCCCAGGAGCTTGCTACAACTGCGGGAAGACGGGGCATTTTGCTCGTGAGTGTTGGAGCGGACGTGCAAGGTCCGAGAGGAAGCCTGGAGTGACTTATGAGGAGAAAGGGAAGGCGGTGGAGTCAACCGCGTCCCACCATGCTCCAGCCCAGCCTAGAGTTTACAACCTTGGTCTGCAAGAGGCCATAAAGCAGGCAGACGTGGTGACAGGTATGAGTTAAATTACAGTGGTTTAACTTGTATAGTTGTTACCTTCGTATTTGTTAGCTTACTTTTGTTGGTGCTAGGCTTTGTGTCGATCTTTGAGTTTCCGGTGAGAGCCCTGTTTGATACAGGAGCATCACATTCCTTCTTGTCTGAAAAATTCATATTGCGCATCGGGGTTCCGTCCTCGATGGTAAAAGACAAGTTGGATGTGTTGTTGCCCAATGGGTGCTCAATGCGCGCGGATAGGGTCTGCGTAGTGAAGATTCAGATTGGAGGCCAGGAGTTTGATTTGCGAGCGTTGGTCCTACCGTTAGTGGAGTTTGACGTAATCTTCAGTATGGATTGGCTCTCAGAGCAGGGTGCATGCATTGATTGCAACCGTAAGGAAGTTCAGTTTAGTCTGAACACTGATCGGGAGACTACTTTTGCGGGCATGAAGGGGTCGGGTAAGATTTTGATGTCAGCCCTTCAGGTGATCAAGGCAGTTCGGTCTGGGGCAGAGCTGTTTGTCACTCTAGTGCAGACTTCGACGCCTAAGCCAAGTCTGGATAGTATCCCAGTTGTGTCTGAGTATCCGGATGTGTTCCCAAATTATCTCCTAGGAGCCCCTCCTCAGCGGGAGATTGATTTTACCATTGAGCTGGTACCGGTTGCCAAACCGGTATCACGCTCTCCATATCGGATAGCGCCGCGAGAGATGGTGGAGTTGAAGGTGCAACTTCAAGAGTTGTTGCAGCAAGGGTATGCGCGTCCAAGTTCGTCGCCTTGGAGCGCACCAGTTCTTTTCGTTAAGAAGAAGGATGGGAGCTTGCGACTCTGCATTGACTATCGGGAATTGAACAAGCTTATGGAGAAGAACAAATATCCGATCTCTAGGATTGACGATCTATTTTATCAGTTGGTTGGGTCAACGTTATATTCGAAGTTAGATCTGAAATTCGGTTACTACCAGTTGAGGATAAGGGAGAGAGACATCCCAAAGATAGCATTCAGTACGCGGTTTGGGCATTACGAGTTCACAGTCATGCCGTTTGGTTTGACCAATGCGCAATTCATGTTTATGGATCTGATGAATAGGACGTTTAGAGAGTACCTGGATTGTTTCATGATAGTATTTATCGATGATATCCTGGTGTACTCGCAGTGCGAGGAGGATCACTACAATCATCTGTACATATTGTTGGAGACGTTGAGGAGAAATCAGTTGTATGCTAAGTTCTCCAAGTGTGAATTCTGGTTATCCTCGATAGCGTTCCTTGGTCATGTTGTCAGTGGAGAAGGGATAGCTGTGGATCCGGCGAAGATAGTGGCGAAACGGGAGTGGCCTGCTTTGACTACAGTGGTAGAGGTCCGGAGTTTTCTGGGGCTTACTAGCTAATACAGGCGCTTCGTGTCGCGGATAGCGCTACCACTCACGACATTGACTAGGAAGTATCAGAAGTTTGTGTGGTCTCCGGAGTGCGAACAGGCTTTTGAAGAGTTGAAGAGGCGGTTGACCACGACGCCTATTTTATGTTCGCCAAGTGGAACCGAAGGGTTCAAGATCTATAGTGATGCTTCGGGAAGTGGTTTGGGCTGTGTTCTTCTACAACACGGGAGGGTGAAAACCTATGGTTCACGATAACTGAAGGTTCATGAGAGGAATTATCCAGTTCACGACTTAGAATTAGCGACCATGATATTTGATCTAAAGCTGTGGATGCACTATCTGTACGGTATGAAGGTTGATATTTACACCGATCATAAGAGCTTGAAGTACCTGTTGGATCAAAAGGATCTAAACATTAGGCAGCGGAGGTGGATGGAGTTCTTAGGGGACTACACTTTCAAGATTCATTATGTGCCTAAGAAAGGAAATATAGTGGCAGATGCGTTGAGTCGCAGGACTCCTGCGCAGGCCATCTAGATATCAGTACATGATGAGAGTTTGGTCCGTGAGTTGGAGGCTTTGGAGATATCTTGCATCGACAAGCAGTCTAGTGCTGAGGCGAAACAGTTTTGGACAGAGGTGCAGTGTGACCTAGCTGATAGAGTTCGGCGGGCTTTGGTTCAGGTCAACAACATGAAGCAGATCTTGGATGAATCCTTGGATGGGTCAAATTACCAGTTTGTTGTTGAAGATGGGTTGCTAAGGAACGACGGTCGCCTATGCATTCCTAGTGCGGATAATCTTCGGGAGGAGTTAATGGATGAGGCTCATCATACCAAGTACTCAATCCACCCGGGAATTACGAAGATGTATAGAGACATGAAGAAATTATTCTGGTGGCCAGGATTGAAGAAGGATGTAGCAGTTTTTGTGGCCAAGTGCAGAACTTGTGCATTGGTGAAGGCGGAATGCCAGAAGCCCGGAGGTTTCTTGAAGTCCCTACCTATCCCAGAATGGAAATTCGACGACATATCTATGGATTTTGTGCATGGTTTGCCGAAGTCATAGAAGGGAAACGACGCCATTTGGATGATCGTAGGTAGATTGTCGAAGGTGTCACACTTTATCCTGAATAAGAAGGAAGATCCAGTGGAAAGGTTAGCCAAACTCTATGTGAAAAATATTGTACGATTGCATGGTGTGCCCCACAGTATTGTTAGTGATCGAGATGGACGCTTCACGTCAAATGACTGGAGGTTGGTGCATAGACTGTTGGGTACTAAGCTAAAGTTCAACACAGTCTTTCATCCGCAGACGGATGGCCAAACCGAGAGGGTCAACTGGACGATGGAGGACATGCTTCGCATGTGCGTCCTAGATTTTGGAAAGCAGTGGGAATATCACCTGTACATGGTGGAGTTTGTGTATAACAACAGCTTTTAGGCGAGTATTGGAATGGCGCCTTTTGAGGCCTTATACGGGAGAAAGTGTCGCACGTCGTTGTCTTGGTTGGAGACGGGCGAGTCGAACCTTTACAAACGTCAAGCGGTGGAAGATTCCACTTCAGTGATACGAACAATTCAAGAATGGTTGAAGATCACTCAGGACAGACAGTCAAAGTACTATAACGCCAAACATAGGAATGTGGAGTTCAATGTTGGCGACTTGGTGTACTTAAAAATTAAGTCGTTCAAGGTGTCTCGCGGGTTCGACGCTTGAAGAAGCTGAGTCCGAGATACCTTGGACCATTTGAAATCCTGGAGCGTGTTGGCAAAACGGCGTATAGATTGAAGCTGTCGGTGGAGTTGAGTGGACTACATGACGTGTTCCACATGTCGGTGCTGCGTAAGGCGGTGTAAGAGCCTTCGCAGGTCATTGCGGACAATCAAGTATCAGTTTACTACGAGTTGATGACAATGATCAAGCCAGTACATATTGAAGACGTTGCAGTCAAACGACTCCGCAATAAGAAAGTCCGAATTGTTAAAGTCCGTTGGGATAATTGCGGACGTGAGGAGCTTTCACGGGAGCGAGAGCAAGCTATGTTGGAGGAATACCCCGAGTTATTCCACTCAGGTATCATTTAAATTTGTGTACCTTTACTTAATTTCGGGACGAAATTCCTTAAGTGGGGGATATTTGTAATGCCCAGAAAATGGTATTTGAGCTGGTCCCGTCTAAATAGGATTTTTGACTCCTGCATACAGGTACACGGCGAGGGACACAGGCGTGTCCATGGCCGTGTCATGCTGGGTGTGTTGGTCGGCTGTGTCCCGAGAAGGAAACGACAGGAAACACGGGCTGTGAACACTTTTGACACGGCCTAGGACACAGGCGTGTCCCCGGGCGTGTGCTGCTCGGGTGCGGAGTCGTCGCGAGATCGACAAAATGCGTTCGATGAAAAGTGTTCGGGAGGAACATGCCAGGCGACACGGGCGTGTCGGGAGGGCGTGTCCCCCTGCGTTCGACGATCGACGAAAGGCACTCGACGATTGTTGAGTGACCCTCTGCGCTCGACGATCGACGAAAGGCACTCGACGATTATCGAGTGATCCTCTGCGTTCAACGGTCGACGAAAGTTTGCTCGATGATTGTCGAGTTACACGGGCGTGTTCATACCCGTGTTCAGTTGGGTCGTGTCCGTTACCGTGGCGGTTATAAGTGACACGCCCCCTGGTCACGGGCGTGTCGAGGACCCGACACGGGCATGTCAAGTTGAGACACGGGCATGTCTTAGCCCGTGTGGTTCTCTGTGTTCGACAATTGTGCCGGGATCGAGGCACATGGCCTAGAACACGACCGTGTGTGAGGCCGTGTTCGGCCCAGGTCTGGGGATTTTTTTGCAGATCTGAGCCGTTCATTTTCTTTAAGTAAGATCCAATGGCTCAGACGGTCTCCTGCTCTGTTAAGGCCGGGAATGGGGGAGTTAACTCTTCATTTTCTTCAAGCCATTCTCTTTCCAAGGAGTTAGAGAGAGGAGGAAGAAGGAGGAGGATTCCGGCCATCGGGGGAGTATAGGATCACCATTTGGAGAACCGAGAGCGGATCCGTGGAAGAAATTCCATTGCGAAGATTTTTATCCGTGTAGTTTTTCCATGGCGCAAAAGCGGACTACAAGGGTAACGATTCTCTACTTGATCATGTGAAGCTCTGTGCATTTTTGCATATGGAAACCCTCTCCCGCGAGTGTGCGGTGAGTGCGTGGTGTTCCTTGGGGTTGATGTGAATAGTACCCCTTGTGTTGCATATAGAGTCCGAAATCGATGTACGGGCATAAGCATTGTGTGTGAAGCCTACCCGGACGTGTATTGTCTGGATCGGTGATGTTGCATTTGATATGTTTTGCCGGATAAGACTCCGTGCTTTGGGTTTTTCGGGTTTTTACGCGGTAGATTGCAACAGGGATCCTTGGGGATTAACTCCAAGGCGCAACCGGAAAACAGAGCGGAAACGTATTCTGCTAACTTGGTGGTCAGGGAACCGGCCTTGAACATAACTGGGTTATGTGATTGTTTGGAAAAGTTTTGGGATCCAAGAGAAGCTTGGCTCGTGCGTACGTCTTAAAGTGACTACATGGTGTGAGCAACGGGCAAGTGGAATTGGACCTAGGCTATGTGGTTCGGTGCGACAGACCCGAAAAGGGGACTGGCCGTTGGCATAGTCGGGAGCCTTAGACAGTGGTCAGAAAGGCTAAATGCTCATGTGGTTTCCATCGTTGGGATGGTGGTGAAGACGTTGAAGTGTCAGGATTCACCGTTAATGTACCCTGAGTGCATGAGGTGTTTGGCCGGGCGAGCGTACACCTGTGGCGTAGTATAATTGCACTCTATTTTTTACTAGGGTAATAATATGCAGGGAAAGAGAACCGCCGTCCCGAGTAAGGGGCGGGGTCGTTATAATTTGGTCGGCTTTTGGCTGACCGTTGCTTTGTTTTCCACCGTGCGGTGGAATGTGCTTGCAGGTGTTGCGGAGCCGAGTACCAAATAGCGGGTTGGAGCCCATGTTGCTGTGCTGTCCCTAGAAGGCCGAAGCAAATAGTTGTACTTTACTTTTGTCATGTGTGGCTGGCCTGCGAGCCGATGTATGGAAAACATTATTTAATTAAGTGAACCTCTGTAAGGCCATAAGGCCAAGTTTCTTTCAGTGTATTATTATTTCATTCCAGTGATAATGATTGTGGACATTCATGTTATTTTGATACAAGTTTGGGTTCTTTCTACTTTTAAAAACTTCCGCTAGAATGCTCTGTGTAGGACGAGTAGTCTTAATTGGAATGTTTGGATACTCTTATGTAACCCTCCCGACTGTCTGTGGTATATGGCGTCGGGTTCCAGCTGGACCTTCTGTTATATACCATGCGACGAATGAGGGTGTTACACCAAGGAGGTTTGCCTCATAGCAATTGATGCTTACAGGAGCAATTCAGAAGAAGAGGACTTAGACAATGAGCAGTTTCAAATTCTGAAGCTGACAAGGTATTGTCTTCTTTTGATTACAGTTCTGATTCATTTAAATTTGAATTTAAAACAATGTGTATAGATTTGATTAATTCAGAAAAGGAGATTAAAACACTTAGGGAGAAACTAGGAATTTTAGAAAATGTAAACTCTGAAAATAATAGATTAAAAGATGAACTGTGTTTAGCCAATGAACAAATCATAATGTTGAAGACTGAGCTTAGTGAGGCTAAACAACTTGAGGAAACTCTTAATGGAAGAAGCCTCAAGCTGATGGACAAAAAAGTACTATTAATGCCAGACTTAATGACAAACTAGGCTTCGGTGCTTCATCAAGTTTGCCCCTATTCTCAAGAAGAACATCTTGACTACCCCCATCAAATTTGTCTCTGCTAAGGGAAAAGAAAAGATAAACAATAAACAAACAACAAAAAATATTCCCAAATTAATAGGTCAGAAAACCAAAAATAAAAAAACTATTTAAAACAAGGTTAAGCAGAATTCGTCGAACTTAGATCGACGAAATGCAGCCAGTTCGTCGAACCCCACTCGATGAACGCTGAACGGAAACTATAGTTATAATTATTCATCTAATTGCAATCGACGAACTCTGTATGGTTCGTCGAGCAGATGTCGATGAAAGTGGGGCACAAAAATGAATACATTCATTCTCTGGGCAGAGATCGACGATCTCAACCAAATTCGTCGAACTCTGGTCGACAAACTCACAGAAATTTGTCGAACCCAAAAAGACTTAACCAAAACTTTAATTATAAAAGAAACTTAAATAATACGAGAAAAGCTTTCAATCCACTAGCTGATTGGGTTATACCACCTAGTAGATATCACCTTATAGGATATAAATCCCAACCTGAATTTTCTGTAATTTCTAGCTTTTCATTTCAGCAAAACAAAGGACCCAAGGTAACCTGGGTCAAGAACAATTAGTTGTATTCACTGCAGGTGAAGAGCTGTCCAGGAGTGAATCAACCTTGGTACCTGGACAGTGGGTGCTCCAAACATATGACAGGCTGCAAGGACAATCTAACTAATTGAAAGTCCAAGACAGGACCAAAGGTTATCTTTGGGGATTCCAAATGTGGCCAGTCAGAAGGCTATGGAGCAGTGAAGATTGGAGCTGTCACATTTAAGAAGGTAACATATGTTAGAGGACTCAAGCATAATCTCATCTCCATAAGTCAGTTATGTGATGAAGGTTATCAGGTACACTTTAACTCATCCTCTTGCATTATTTCTAATAAGGAAAATCAAACAATTTTAATTGGAAATAGACAATGCAACATATATTTAGTTGATTTTCTATCTGCCAATTCTGATATCTGCTTACTTAACTTAATTAGTAACCAGAATGACTTATGGCATAAAAGACTAGGTCATGTTAATATGAAAAACATTGCTAGGCTATCTAAAGACAACCTTGTTAGAGGTCTACCTTCTGGTCCCTACAAGAAGGAAGGTCTCTGCAGGGTTGTCAACTAAGCAAGCAAACTAAATATAGTTTTAAATCTGTAAATAAAAGTGATTCACCTAGGATTTTGTATTTGCTACATATGGATCTCTTTGGACCCATTGTTGTACAAAGCCTAGGAGGGAAATTCTACACCTTGGTTATTGTGGATGACTTCTCCTGGTTCACTTGGGTATCCTTTCTGAGATCTAAGTCAGATACCTTCAAGGTTCTTACAGATTTTCTCAGGACCATACAGATTGAGTTCTCTACTCATGTTTCATTGATCAGAAGTGATCATGACACAGAGTTTGAGTCTCTTCTTATGCATGAGTTCTGTGAGAACGAAGGTATCAGGCATTGCTTCTCAGCTCCTAGAACTCCTCAACAAAATGTGGTAGCTGAAAGGAAAAATAGGACACTTATTGAGCTACCGGTACATTGCTTGCAGATGCTTACATGCCACTAACCTTTTGGGCAGAGGCTGTAAACACTGCAAATTATTTCCTGAATAGAAGCCTGATACATAAACTGAAGAATAGGACTTCCTATGAATTACTTAATGGAAAGAAACCTAAAATTAACTATTTTAAAGTATTTGGATGTATTTGTTATATTCACAACAACAACAAAAGATACATTAAAAAGTTTAAGGCTAAGGCTGAAGAGGGAATTTTTCTAGGATATTCCCAAGTAAGCAAAGCCTATAGGGTTTTTAATAAATCATCATTAAAAATTGAAGAGTCCATTCATGTTTCTTTTGAAGAAACTAACATGTCTTGCATGGAGAAAGAGATTTCTACCAGTAGCCCTTTGTAGGTACCTCACTTGTGTGAGAGATTGAATGAACTAAACCTTACCCAAAAGGTTCCAACACATCCTTCTCCACAAGTTAATGAAGAGAGTGAAGATGAAAGCATTGAAGGAATTGAACTTCCTCCAACAGCAAACACAATTCCACAAGAGGAATTAATCCAAGATGCTGTTGCACAACCAACTCCACCCACTGATTTAGTCACACTTAGGGATCACCCCAGATCTCAAGTGATTGGAGACATATCAGTAGGTGTACAGACAAGGCATCAACTCAATCAAGATGTGATGCATGCCTATTTTCTCTCTCAGGTTGAACCTCTATCCATCCATGATGCAGAGCAAGATCCCCACTGGATCCTTGCAATGCAGGAGGAATTAAACCAATTTGAGAGATATAGAGTTTGAGATTTGGTTCCAAGACCCCAAGACTATCCAGTCATTGGAACCAAATGAGTATACAGAAACAAACTAGATTCCCAAGGAGTGATTGTGAGGAACAAGGCTAGGCTTGTTGCTCAAAGTTATAGGTAAGAGGAAGGGATTGACTATGACCAAACATTTGCACCAGTTGCAAGATTGGAGGCCATCAGAATTTTTCTAGCCTATGCAACATACAAAAAATTCAAGGTATATCAGATGGATGTGAAGAGTGCATTTCTTAATAGAGTACTTAAAAGAGAGGTTTATGTTGAAAAACCTCCAGGTTTTGTCTCTCCAACTCACCCTTATCATGTTTTCAAATTGCATAAAGCTCTTTATGGTCTCAAGCAAGCTCCAAGAGCTTGGTACGATACCCTAGCTAGATTTTTTATAGATAAAAATTTCATTAGAGGCATTGTAGATAGAACACTTTTCACTAGACATCATAAGGATCAAATATTGTTAGTGCAAATATATGTGCATGACATCATATTTTGGTCTACTGATTCTAAATTATGCAAGAAGTTTTCTGACCTCATGTATTCAAAATTTGAAATGAGTAGCATGGGTGAGCTTTCATACTTCCTTGGTCTCCAAGTGAAGCAGTTGCCTGATGACATCTTCATATCTCAAGCTAAGTATGCTAAAGAGCTTATAAAGAAGTCTGGGATGGCTGATGCTTCAGCAATGAAAACACCTATGGCTACAAATGTTGTGATTGACTCTGATGCACATGGGAAACCTGTGGATCAGAAATTATATAGGGGCATTGTTGGGTCCCTACTATATCTTACAGCAAGCAGGCCTGATATTATGTTTGCCACATGCCTTTGTGCTAGGTTCCAAGTGAACTCAAAAGAATCTCATCTAATTTTTTTAAAAAGGATTTTGAGATATATAAAAAGTTGTCCTAGTCTAGGCCTATGGTATCCATCTGAGTCAGAGTTTGATTTAACTGGATTTTCAGATGCTGACTTTGCTGGATGCAGGGTTGATAGGAAAAGCACCTCAGGGACTTGTCAGTTCCTTGGTATGTGGTTGGTATCCTAATTTTGTAAGAAACAGGCATCTGTGTCTACCTCAACTACTGAGGCTGAGTATATTGCAGATGGCAGCTGTTGTTCCCAGATGCTGTGGATTCAAAATCAATTACTAGACTATGGTCTCAACTTAAATAATTCAACTCTCTTTTGTGATAACACAAGTGCTATAGCAATAGCACAAAATCCAGTCTATCACAGTAGGACAAAGCATATAGACATTAGACATCATTTTATTAGACAGTGTATGGACAAAACAAAATTAATCTTGTCTATATCTACACTGATTTACAAAGAGCTGATACATTCACCAAACCTCTGGATGAGAGAAATCACATATTCTTTATAAATCAGCTTGGAATGATAAATGGAGAAGACTTAGTTTAGTTTCTGTCTGCACTCGATAAATTATCCAGAGTTCGTCGAACGGAGCTCGACAAAATAGGGAAAGTTTGGGAGATATTCGTCGAATGGAGGACGACGAACTCTCCGAGAGTGAAGTTGTTTTCATCGAACGAAGATCGACTAATCCACTTCAGAAAACTTTCGTCGAACGGAGCTCGACGAAATGGCTTCAACTCTTCCAGCTGAGCTCGACAAGTTTTTTCACGATCAATTATTCCGTTGATCTCAGGTTGAAGAACTTATTATTTTTCGTGGAACGGAGTTTATCGATTCATATTCCAAATAATCTTATAACTAGGTTTTCTTCGACCTCCGTCCCGCGCATTCTGTTACCTTTGCACTTGATCGTCGTTTCTCTCTTTTGCAGGTGATTTTATGGCGATTCAAGCAGGAGCCCTAGATGCTATGAAGTTTAACACATGATTTGATGTCGACTTCGACTCATTTCATTACTCGGATCCAATTTTTCTGAACATTCTGACTCTACTGGAAGAATAGAATTTGAAAAACCTGATGACAACAAGAATAAAGCTGGCAGGAACAGAAATTAGAGAATGGGTCTATACTTCATCTACATCAAAAGAAAACACCATGACAGGAACAATCGCGGGTAATGATATTTTTTTGACTCCCGCAGTTTTAACTGAATTTTTTTGATCTGAGTAATGGAGAAGAAGAATTAGAAATTGATTCTGAAGAATGTGATATGATGTTGAGTTTAATGGGTTATGTTGGAGATAACCCCAATAAGTTGTTGAAGAAACACTTATCGGCAGAATACAAATTTCTGGCAGATATAGTGGGAAACGTCTTGCTGGGCAAGCACACTGCCCATGACTACATCACCAGGCATCAATTCCTGGTCATGTGTGCAGTGGTTAGTAAGAAGAAAGTGTATTGGGCACAGATCATTTTTGATCTTATTAAGAAAAAGTGTAATAAGAAAGAAGTTTTCTTTGGAAGGATCCTGGGGATCTTCCTGAAGGAGAAGGTTGCTGAATCCCTGGTCTCACAGACCATATTAATTAATTCCAGCAAGAGGCTCACAAGAACCTTGTTTGGCAAGTGGGATAGGAGCATAACTAAGCCATCCAAGGCTTCAAACTCTTCCACCCCAGCTTATGAAAGCACCAGGGCTGTAAGAGCCACTCCCCACCCTACTGAAGAGATCATCCCCACACCTTCATCTCTTCCAGCAACTCAACAACACTCACCCTCCACAGTTCACACTCCCTCTCCTCAACCACATCCATAACTCCAACAACAACTCCACCAAGTTCATGTTCCTACTACATTTCCATCTTCTGCCACCTCTCCACCCCTAGATCTTACCAACATCCTCTCATCTCCTATTCAGGTATACCATCAACCCACTCCACCTCAATCCCCCACTGATTTACCAGCTCCAACACCACCATCATCTCCTCTTCCACCTCACCTATCATCCATTTCAACTTTTAATCTTCTGACTTCCCCTCTCAACTCTCCCTCCCATCCAGATTCACACATGCAAGATATCCCTCCTCCATCATCTCCAACATCTACCATCCATCCAAATATCTCCACCCAACATTCTACTGAACCATCTGCTACTCCCCCTCTGGATCCCTCCACCATCTCCTCTATAATTACTCTCATCACTCCTCTACTCAAATCTCTCATAGTAGAGGCCATTACACCTCTTGCTACTTCTATCTCTACTCTTTCTGCTCAACTCTCTACCCTCATTACTGCCCCCTCTTCATTCAGGAGCCTGGCTCCAGTTATTACTGAAACCAGACAGGTGGAGATGCTTGGTGAAGAAGCTGCAGCAGCTCCAGCAACAACATCAGTTCAAGCAGTAGCTCCAGCTCCAGTAGTGACAGAGATAGCAACAGCAGCAGTAGTTGATACAGATTATACTGATGCATATTTAATTGATTTAATTTAATTTATTGATACTGATATGGACTTAGAAGAGTCAGTACCAGAGGACATTATTACTGGTGGTGATTTCATCATTAATCCCACAGTAAATTTAGAAAATATGTTAAAAACGTTTGATATTGCATTGTTGAGATGTCCTACAACAGAGTATACTAAGCCATTCTTGGCTATTGTACCATGTACTTCCCCAGTAAGTCCTCAAGTTGCAAAGCAACTTAGTGACAATTTTATTGTTCCTAAACCCATAGTCATTCCAGCTTCCCCAATAATTTCTTCTACACCCAGTTATGTCATGGATGATTCTCCATTGCTAGATCTGGATGACTTGATCCTGGCTGATATTGAAGAAGAGGAAAATGCAGCTGCTGAAAGCACTGTCAGAATTAGTTCTCCAGCTTCTCCTCCAGCTACTGTTGAAGTTCCCGCTCAAGCTCCATCTCTACCTGAAAAGCCTATCATTTCTGCTGAGGTTCTAAAAGCTTTAAATGAGTTATATGATAACTCTCAGAGATCTGATGATGATGATGAGGATGAGGATGATTATTCTGATGATGAGCCCAAGAGGAAGCCAGTTTCCAAGAAAAGAAGAGCTCCTCCTCCTCCTGCTCCAAAGCCAAATCCAAACAACGACACTCCCTATTATATTCTCCAAAAGATAACTCCATACAAAGGGATGCCATCTTGGATGTTGTTATTCAAAAATCAGCAGAAGGAGAGGAAGAAAAGCAAAAGGTGCTCTCCTCCTCTAGTTTAAATATTCAGAAAAGATCCACCTCCTCCACCTCTTACAGCTGCTGGTGCTTTAGGCACAACCTCTCAAAGATCTACCCCTATTCAAACATATCAGAGACACCATGGGAGATCTTCTTCTGAAAGCAGCCAGCATAGGCATTACTCTTCAGGCAAGCAGCATCAACCACAACAGCAGCATCAACAACAACTATCATCCCCTGCAGATCAGAAAGCTGAAAGTCCTAAAAGGCCAAACTCTCCTCCTGTTCCTTTTGAAGATCCAGAAACAGCTACTACTGCAAGAATGACCAGGTTCCAGGGACTAGTAGGCCTTTCTATGATTAACAAAGCCAAAGCTGAAGGAAAGGATCCTTCTGAATATTCAATAATGTCAAAGTACATGAAAGAGGAACTTAAGAGATTTGAGAAAGCAAATAAATTTTTCAATATAGATGACTACATGAAGTTCCACCCATAAGCAGTTGTCCCCAGAGCTACATCTTTAAAGATTATAGGGGCTGCTGATATGACCATGACAAAAGTGCAAGCTTCAGATCCAAACAGAGAGATTGTGTTTACAAAGCCTGGAGAGAAGAGCAAGCAAGAAATGCCAAAGGAAAAGAAACAGAAGAAGTAAATTTTGAACTCTTTTATTTTTTACAAATATCTATAACTGCTCCATATTCTGAACAAAGCTTATGTATATATATATATTTGTTGCATGTGTTAGTGGTCTCTGCAAGATATATGTTTTTTCTGCTTTGTTTATTTTCAATTTTGATTTGAGTCTGTAATTAGTGACCTCACCCAAATAGGGAGAAATTGTTGGATCCCTTGAAAGATTTGGGCTAGGTTCATTAAGTTAGGATCAAATGACCCACAATATATAACCAGGGTCATGGTTGTGTCCTAGAGTCTAAGCCAAGTACTTAGAAGCAACACTGCATGGATCAACTATCAACAAGACTGCCAGAGACTCAAGACTTAGAGTTTTTCTAAAGACCAAGTAAAATGAGTTCGACGTTCGTCGAACTCAGGTCGACGATAGTTGTGCTCAGCTCGACGATGTCAGTGTAATTTCTCTGAGCTGATCTCGACAAACTTGGTACTCAGGTCGACGAACTTTGGACAATATACTTCAACACTTCAAGATCAGAAAATATCTCTTTATTCTAAGTCCAGAGTCATACTTTGGTCGACGAACTTGATTCTCAGCTCGACGAACGGTGACCACAATAGCTAGAGTTATCCATCAGCATTTAAATGGAACTCAGCTCGACGAAACCAATTCTTAGGTTGACGAATTCTGGATACTTCACTCCAACACCTTCATTCAGAAGCATCTGAAATTATTCCAAGTCTAGAATCATCTCCAGTCGACGAAGTTACAATCTCAGCTCGACGAACTTGAGACACAGAATAAGCAAGTCTGGATAATGCAGTTTTCTGCTTTAGCTCGACGATATTGGAACTCAGCTCGACGAACAGAAGTCATCTGGTCGACGAACACAATAACTCAGCTTGACGAACTGTGGACTCAGCTCGACGATTTCTACTATCAGTTCGACGAATCGAGACTTAGTCATTTTTCCATCCTTCTGTCCCCATTCTACTGCAGTAATTCCTCAGTAATTAGTGCTCTAATATTCTCTGAATATAACCGTTAGAAGAGCATTGATTATGGTATTCTCCAGGATTATTGCCTACCATTTTTCCATGGGGCAGTTGGGGAAATAATTCAATGATGTTTATTCTCTAGGCCGTCAGCATTGATTACAGAAGATTTCAAAAATTCGAAAGACCATTTTTTTATAGGAAATATAAAAGAGATTTTCTCTCTTCTTCCTGTATGTGTGAGATAGACAGAATACAGAAGAACAAGAGAGATAAACACATAGAAAAAGACAATCAGTCTGCTCTCATTTTCTTACACAAGATTTCTGATACAGAAGAAGCCTTAGACCAAAACATCAGTCACTTCTGAAGAAGAAGAACAATAAATCAAATATAAAGAGTATTCCTTATTCATCTTTGCAGGACACTTCAAAGGACAACAAGAAATCCATCTATCAAAGAAGTTCCTGGAGATTTCTCTGGTCAAGGCTGCAGATTGAAGGCCTACTCACCCTGTGCAAAGCTTCCCAGCCTGAACCCTTTTACATCTTAGGGGGAGCTTTGACAACATCACTAAATCCACATAGTCTTCTTATTGTGATTGAGAAAAGAACACTTTCATCACTCTCTCATCCCAACCACTATACAGTGTTTTAATTCCCTTCAAAATTATTCTGGTTCACAAGTCTCCTTCCAAAAGACTTGAGATTTGGTTTTTGAGCACCTGATCAAAAGCTCATTGGTGTCAAGCACCTGATCAAAAATCTGAGTGGATTCCTACCAGGGTGGTAGAAGAGTGGATGTACCTAAGTTTAGGGGAACCACTATAAATTCTTGTGTTGTCTGGATTGCTCTTTTTCTTTTGTTTTTGTGTTGTGGCTGTTTGTTAGGATTGCTGTTTTATTTTGTTCATGCACTAGATTAAATTAGAAGAAAATTTTATAAACCCTGAATACTCTATTCACCCCCCTCTAGAGTATTCCTGATCTAACAGCTCACTTTCAGAGGGTGGCATGTTTTGGGAGTCCCTTCGGTTGATTCATGGAATCCTCAATCATTTGGCATATAGATCAGGAAATGGAGTACAAAATAGGCATGTTGTGTGAAGCCGATCTGGATAGGTTGTTCTGGATTAGTGATGTTGCATATACGCTTCAGAGAAGACTTTGTGATAAACGTGTACTTTAAGGAGTCAACGGTGTTGGAACACCCTATTATTAATTTGGGTCAGGATCACTATGTCTCTAGGAAACCCATATTTGACCTCCTGTATAGATCTAAAGGTCAATTATATTTGAGTCTAAGGGTTAGAAGTCTAGGTTGGAAGCTGCCCACAGGACTCAGAATCTCTTTTTGGTTTGAGACTAAGTCATATCGTCGAGCTCAGCACGACGATTCGTCGAACTCCGATCGACGATCGTCTAGCTCAACTTCGACAGATCGTCGAACTCCATTCGACGATCGCTGAGCTCAACTTCTTCATATCGTCGAACTCCATTCGACGATCGGTGAGCTCAGTTCGACGATCTTGACTCAGTATTGGATCTCTATCTCTGAGCTCAGTTCGACGATCTTTGAGCTCAGATCGACGATATTTTATTACAGTATAAGTCCATATCGCTGAGCTCAGTTCGACGATAGTAGAGCTCAGTTCGACGTTTTCAGATAACTTCAAGGACTTTTCAGATTCTAATTCAAATCAGTTAAGGAGTTATTCTGCAATTAATTCAGAAGATTTTCTAGTCGTTTTCATTTATTTCTGGATCAAGTTTCAAGGGATTTTTAAGGAATATTTCTTAGGACTTTCCTCCAGAATACATTCTGCAATTAAGGATGCAATTAATGCAGGCCAATGACTATTCTTGACAGAGGCTTTTTCTATTCAGTACAAGAGAATAAAAGACAGGAATTTTTTTTGAATCTCTCAGACATACACAGAGTCACATACACAGATAGACACACAGATAAGAAGATCAAGCTCACAAAATATTCTGTCTCAAAGAACTCTCAAGAACACACATCCAAGGAGATCAATACCTCTAAAATATTCTGATCTCTGTGATCTCAAGTATTCAAGGCCAACATATTTCAAGACTCCAGACACCTAACATTTCAGCTATTGCTGAAATCATCTCTTGCTGGAGCTCAATCTCTGAAGGCCTATCACCCTACAGCAAAGCTTCTTTTCCTGAAGATCTCAAGGATTCAGGGGGAGCTTTGACACCATCCATCCACATAGTCTTCTCAGCTGTTTGGGAAAGAGAAGACTTCCATCATTCTCTCATCCCCATCTCTGTAAAGGGTTTCTCAAACGCCCTTCAAAAGTTTGAGTTTGGTTTTTGAGCACCTTGTCAAAAGCTCATTGGTGGCAAGACACCTGATCAAAAAAGCTGGTTTGGTTTTTGCGCACCTTATCAAAAGCTCATTGATGCCCAGGACACCTGATCAACTCATCCTGCAGTGGATTCCTACCTAGGGTGGTAGAAGAGTGGATGTACCCAAGTTTAAGGGAACCACTATATTTCCTTGTGTCTTCTAGTTTGCTTGTCTTTATTTTTGTTTCTGGCTGTGATTGTGCTGTGATTATTTGTTATTAGTTTTGCTCTGAGATTAAATCTATTACTTGCTCTCCTGTTCACTCAGATTATAACAATTGTTGTAAAAAGTTTTCAAGCACCATATACTCTATTCACCCCCCTCTAGAGTATATCAGATCTAGCTGCACTTTCAATTGGTATCAGAGGGAGGTTGGTTAAACATACCACACCTTGGTGGTTGCACATGCTAACACCTGAACCCAAAGATCCCTGGTTAGATCTGTTTTCTTTTGAAGGTTATTATTAGATTTTGTTTTCACAAATCATGGCCCAAAATAAAGATTATGCTAGAACCAGACCTCCAGTGTGCAATCTATCCAAGTTTGCACTTTGGAAAGCAAGGATCAGACTATACATGAATTCTATTGATGAGGATATTTTTAACTCTGTTTTGACAGTGTGTCCAAGTACTCCAGAGATTTTAAGTACAAATACTGTTCCACCTCCATCAGGAACAGATGCTGACATCAAGAGATGGAAGGTAGCTGATGCCAAGGCTCTGAAAATCTTAGCCCAGAAAATGTCTGATGACATATTTCAAAAGGTGGCTGAATGCAATTCAACAAAGGAAATTTGGGACAAACTCTCTGAAAGTCTCAGGCTCAGCTGATGAGAGAAAGGATAGGAGATCCCACCTCATATCTCAATATGAGAATTTCAAGAAAGGAGAAACTGAGTCAGTGGAAGATATGTATAACAGGCTCAGTCTAATTGTCAGTGAACTCAGGACATTGGATAGAGAGATCTCACTAACTGAACTCAATGACAAAATTTTATTGTGCTTCCCTAGCACTTGGGATTCAAGAATCTGGCAAATTAAGGATGCCAGAAGTTTGAATGAGATCACCACTGAAGCTCTATTGGGTAAGCTCAAATCTTATGAGCTACTTATCAAGAATAGAGAAGAAGAACAAAAGGCTGCCTCACCAGCCATAAGAAAAGAGAAAATAATTGCCTTCAAGGCAACTGAAGATTAGCTTGAAGACAAAGTCCCAGGCAATGATGAACTGCTCAGTCTGTTGGCCAAAAGATTTTACAAGATGGCCAGAAAGGACTTTAGAAGGAGATCATACAAGGAGCATGATAAGCCAAGGTATGACAAGTCAATTAACAAAAAAGAAATTGTTTGCTTTGGTTGCAGGAAACCAGGGCACATAGTTCCTGACTGTCCAGAAAACAAAAATAAGGACAGAAGGGACAAGAAAGGAAGAAGAAAGAAGAAAGACTCCAAGAGGAATGGCAATGGCAAACCCTCATCAAGCAAAAACAAACACACAAGAAAGGGGTTTGTTGCTGAATCCTGGAGTGAGACTGAAGAGGAGTCAGAAGCCTCATCCAGCTCCAGTGATGATGAAGATGATGCAGAAGAAAAAGAGTTCTGCATAATGGCAATCAATGCCTCACAACATAACTCAGATGAAGAAGAGTCAGAGTCAAACTCAGAGACTCAGCTTGAAAAAGATCAGGTAATTAGTTCATTTGATTTTAACTCAGAGGACTTTAAATATGAATATAAAGCATTGTGTTTAGACCTGCTAAAATCTGAGAAAGAAATTATCTCTCTCAGAAATCATTTATCTGAACAACATACTTTAAAGTCAGAAAACCTCAAACTCTCTCAGGAGTTGGAGTGCTGTAGGGAGCAGATAGCTTCACTGAAAAATGAGCTATCTAAGGCCAAGAAGCTTGAAGAATCCCTTAATGGGGGAAGCATCAAGCTGATAGACATCACAAGCACAGTGAAATCCAGATTGAATAGTACACTGGGCTTGGGTGCTTCATCCAGCCAACCCATAGTTCTAACAACTCCAATCAAATTCATTTCTGATATTGGAAAGGGAGTTGTAGAGGTAGCTTGGAAAAATTCCGATCTGCCCAAGAAAACCACGTCCCAGCAGAAATCGTCGAACGGAGATCGACGATCGCCGAACGCAGATCGACGATCTCAGGCAAAATCGTCGAACTCAGGTCGACGATCTCAAGTATCTGAACTCAGCCATAGTCGACCGTCGAACGGAGCTCGACGATCTGACCCAAGATCGTCGAACGGAGCTCCACGATCGTCGAACAGAGGTCAGAGCTCTGGAAAATCTTTCAAGGGCAAATCAAAATTCAATCCTAAGGGTCCTTCATCCCAAACCTTTAACCCTTATACTGAATGGATTATACCTCCAAGGAGATATCATCCTGAAGGTTATAAGAGTCAACCTGGGATGTCTTTTATTTCAGAATTTAAAGGTTATCAACCTAGGCCCAAGGTAAACTGGGTCAAAAACAAATGAACAATTTTATGTGCAGGTGAAGACCTATCCAACATCTAACCAGCAATGGTACTTGGATAGTGGGTGCTCTAAGCACATGACAGGAAACAAGGACAACCTCACATCCTTTAGAGTGAAGCTTGGACCCAAAGTTATCTTTGGTGATTCAAAATTTGGACAAACCAAATGATATGGTGCAGTCCAGATTGGATCAGTAACATTCAAGAAGGTAGCTTATGTGAAAGGACTGAAGCACAACTTAATAAGCATCAGTCAGCTATGTGATGAAGGCTACCAGGTGACCTTCAGCAAAGCCTTATGCAAAATCAAGTCAGAGGACAACACAACTGTGTTGACAGGTAAAAGGAAAGGTAACATCTATCTAGTATATTTTTTTTCAACAGATGTAGACATTTGCCTGTTTAATTCTGTTTGTAGACCAAATGTGTTATGGCATAAGAGATTAGGACACCTAAACCTTAGAACTATTGCTAGGCTATCCAAGAACAACCTTGTAAGAGGACTGCCTTCTGGCCCCTACAAGAAGGAAGGACTCTACAGGGCTTGTCAATTAGGCAAGCAAACTAAAAACAGTTTTAAGTCACTTAGTGATTCACCTAGGATATTGTATCTGTTACACATGGATCTCTTTAGACCCATCACAATACAAAGCCTAGGAGGGAAATCTTACACTTTAGTAGTTGTAAATGACTTCTCTAGATTCACTTGGGTGTTCTTTCTAAGGAAGAAGTCTGATAACTTTAAGTGTCTGACAGAGTTTCTCAAATGTATACAGATTGAGTTCAATACTCACATTGCCCTGATCAGAAGTGATCATGGGACAGAGTTTGATTCTCTTCTTATGCAAGAGTTATGTCAGAGTGAAGGGATCAGGCATACTTTCTCAGCTCCTAGAACTTCTCAACAAAATGGGATAGCTGAAAGGAAAAATAGAACCCTTATTGAATCTGCCACCACATTGTTGTCAGATGCTCACCTTCCTCTATCCTTTTGGGCAGAGGCAGTAAAACCTCCAACTCTGTGCTGAATAGAAGCTTGATACATAAACTAAAGGGCAAGACTCCCTATTGAATTACTCAAAGGGAACCTAAAGTTGATTTTAGAGTCTTTGGCGTATTTGCTTCATACATAATAATGACAAGAAATATTAGCAAAGTTTCAAGCTAAAGCTGATGAAGGAGTGTTTCTGGGATACTCCATGGTCAGCAAGGATTATAGGGTTTATAATAAATCATCTTTAAAAATTGAGGAATCTGTTCACATTTCATTTGATGAATCTAACATGTCTTTCAAGAACAGAAGAGTTGCAGTTATACCATAGAAACCTTTGCAAGAAACACTCTCTGTTGAAGACTTAAACCAGTAC